>UCOM01000202.1:0-108977 GCA_900474385.1 Ormyrus pomaceus
TTTACAAGGTAAAACTTATCTTGTTATGTTAGGATATATTTCATATTACAGCGACAACTTTCTGAGCTATTTACTAGCCAATGTCAATTAGAAAGAAAATTATCAGCCTATTTAATAGTGAAATCATGTGAAAAAAAGCGTTTCATCGCGACCTATTAAATAGCCACGGACTTATCTATTAACTATTTTCCTGGCCATTTTCAATGCTGGAAATTCTACCAGGGATATAATAGTTTCCAATGATCTGAAGAGTTTGAAAACAAACTTGAAGACTGATTTTACGGTGAGATATGCAAGTTACGAAGAAAGTAAGAACGTAAAAGTTCTAAACGAGTTGAATAGAATGCTATAGTCGTGGAAAATCCAAAGTGGCTAGAGTACAAAATGTGCAACTTTGTGGACAAACTATTCTTTGTTTTGTTTTGCATTACCGTAGAACGTCGTGTGAATTAAGGCATGGACATTCAAAATGAGGTCGTGTTGAAAACTTTGAGAGAGATAAGCCTGTTGAAACGCAGGCGAAGAAGCAATTTTTAGTACATTATGTTATCAATATACGTCATTTTACAATACAATTTTGAAAATTTAAAGCTCGAACACCGATTTAACTACCAATAATCACCAAATTAAACGTTCACTTAAGCATTCAAGAAAATCTGCATATTTATACATGAATATCTTTTAGCTTACTAGTACAAACTGCCTTCCTGACTTCCTGAATACTTCCAATTAGACAAACTTCCGAAGAAAAAGCCAATATATCACTAAACCAACAATCCAGCAAAGTAAATCGCCAAACAACAATTCCCTATTCTTCCGACGATTAATTCTTTCCCAAGCTACCTCGGGGTATCACTACCGGAGTACACAACGGAACCACCATTCCTCCTGAGCGAATATCAAGATACAGATTCTTATACTCGCGTACGCTTCGTTTCCCATCCCGACGGTCTTTCCCCGTTCACACGAGCCAAGAAACCGCTCGTATAAATTAAAGGCCCTCTTTAGTGGGGGTCGTCTGATCAACGTCGACGGGTCACGTGAGCGCCGTTGCCAACCAATTGCTTTATTGACCTTTTTTTTTGAGAGACCGAATGATAAAGGAGGATTATGGGATCAAGACAAGTTCTTAAAAGCAAATCTTATTTTGTAAAATTTTTAAGCAGGATTTAGCGTTTGCTAAAAAATTTTAAAACAAACATAACTCAATATTTATCTTCAAATATCTCCTTATAAAACAGACAAACCCGTCTAAAAGTCTAGATTTTGATTATGTCTAAGCAGATTTTATAGATAGTGATGATGAGAATGAATGATCTTCGCCAAGATTCTTAATTAGCCCTTAAATAACTGCAGCTAAAGTGAGTGAAAAAAATCTTTTACTTTAAACGGTTGTTATTAAGAGAGATTCAGTTTGGAATTCTTTTTTAAATTTTGTGATTTCGTACATAAAAAGCAAAAATACTTTCCTGTGTTATTTATACATGTTGAATTGGACTGCTATTGCTCATAAAAAAACGAATTGTTTTCTTTTTGTGTATATTTATTTCAAAGCTTTTAAACCGTAAATCTAAATAAATTTCTTGAAAATTTCAAGAAATTTCTTGGTAAAGGGTTAACGATCAAGCATATAATTTCGCAAGGTTTCGAAGCGCAGAAACAGAGTAAAAAAGAAAGCGAGGAGAAGCGGAGAAGTAGAAATGAGAAGTTCGCGGGAATTTATTGCCAGTGGCAGTGGTAGTTATTTATATCAGGCCACGAATCCAATCCAGTTAAGTCAGTCATCATCCTTGAGGACAAACCGAAGCTACATTCAGTTTCATTTGTGGGTGGGGCAAAAGCGGGCTCTTAAAAATAAAAATTGCATCGTGAAAGTAAGTCGAGTCGCTGCAATTGCGCTTCTGCATTTTGGCGCTAAATGACCGAGACGCATTTACTTCTTCTAATTATGAAATGAAAATTTGAAATACTCTCGGTATTTAATTTGGTAAATAAGCAATTTACTTTTACTTGCTTTCAAACGTCAAAGTTGCTTATTATTCTTTATTCTACTTTTTCATTAAAATAATTGCATATAAAAGAGTCGGATGCATTGCAGTTATGGGAATGAAAGAAAATTGAAGATAGCTGTAGTCGAGTCAGAAGTGACAAAGAAACAAATGGAAGCGTCGGACAATAGAAAGCAATTGCACATGTCTTTACTCTTGCAATTGCTATAGTGCACCGTCAAGATTGTTCTCTTGCAAGGTCTCATTGACCTGTCATCTAAGCTCGAGCAGCGGAGATAGAAATGAAAGCGCGAATGAGAAAAAATGAAAATAGAAATAGATGGAGGATGCAAATTTTGATAAATGGGAGAATAACAATGAACGTCATCGATTAGAATAGAATAGATTCAATTTTATTATATAAAGTAATTTTATCAAGAATTGCAACTTCGAATTTTATGTTTTTAAAATCCATAAAGAAGAAGTTAATATTACACTTGTGCTCTATGAAACGTCGTCGTTTGCATAGTTTTAGATTTAATTCGGACATAATAAAGAAAAGAATTTTTGCCCTAATTCCTTGTCAACAAAACATTGAAATTTTAGCACGCGTTGATTTCACGTAGCATACTAATGAAAGTTTTATGAAATTCATTGAGTAAACAACTCAGCTGTAAACAAAGTTATTACTTTTATAACATTGTGTTTATAACATTATATTCTAAGGCAAATGTTCCCAATACCTATACGAATTAGTCGGCTTTGAATTTTTAACTAAACGTCGAATTTTCAAGAAGTAAAGTAAAATTGGATCCTCGGTAGACCGCAACGTAAATTTGAAGTCGACTATAACGATAAACCAAAAAGGCACCTGCGCAGGCGTACCTCCAATACTTATTTGCAGTCGCGTGAAAGCTACATCTCGTAGTTTTAGGATTGCCAAGCTCGCGCAATTCGTACTCGTTTAATTTTATTATGCTGCGCAAAACATTAATAACACAGCGCGAACGTTGAGTCTTTTTCATATTCTTTAAGAGCCATTAAGTTCTTTCTGTAAGTTCTTTTATTTCTATACTGAATAACGTAAGATAATAGAGATTATCTTACTTTTGGCCAATATTCATTACAGAAATGACTGCGTACTTGCTTTGAAAATATTAGTACTGTGTCGGGTGGACCTTGTGTATTTTTCTTTGTATTTCACTAAGGCGTGGAGAATTTATTTATAAGGTCTTTTCTTAGTGCTTAGGGCCTGAAGCCAAAATTTTGAAATACGAGGCTGCGAATCTCGAAATTGGTGGGATGAAAGATTAATTTTCTATTCTTAAAAAAATAATTAAGTCATATTTTAAAAACTATTTTCCATACACCTTAAATCAAGATTTTAAAACATTTTTTATTTAAAAGACTATTTTATTAGCGCTCTTAGATTGTATCCCATAAAGTTACTATAACGATGGAATTAGTTTAAATCAGAAAGCGTAAAAGACAGACAAAGAATTAATTTTTTCAAAATGAGTTGTGTACATATAAACATTTAGTTTTAAGATCAGAATTTTAGTTCATAGATTCACTGATCCTCTCTCCCTCGCTCCGTCGCTCTTTATTTACTTCTGATATTAATAGCCGAGTAAAAGTAGTAAAGGGAAAAAATAAGGAAAAGCGTTATTTGACTCAAAAATAGACGAGCGTTAAATGCGCGACAAAAGCGCCACGAATACGATTTTCGTGCAGTTTGCCAGAAGCAGTATCATATTACGGATGAACTTGAATAACCCACGTTGAAAACTCCGTCAGTAAATCTGTTAATGCTGACTTGTGCTTTTCTTCCGATGTTTAAAAATGTATGCGCGCAATCATTCCACATTTTTACTGCATATTGCACTTTATTGTCATGTTTACAGCCTCGTTTGAACTAATTAACAAAATATTCTTAAAAGATTTGCACAGCAAGTGTCCACTTTTTTACATAATGTTATCTTTGTTGATTACAATCCACATATTGGAATTCGTTTATTACCGTTTCTTTAAAATAATTAATAATTAGTTTTTTAGTTTCTGGAGCAGTTTTCACTTTAAAAAAGTAAGATAAGATACTTTTTTTTTCGTAATAGCTAATAAAACAAGCTTTTGTGGTTAACGGCATGGAAAAAAGAAATTAGTTGCAGCAACCGTTAAGTCGTTCTAACGAGATAATTGAGTCGGTCAAATGAAAAGCAGAATTTGTAACTGAATCTTGCGCTGCACAAAATGAGTCATACACGTCAAATGAATTATTAATAAAGTAACAGATACAAATGTTAAACATTATTGTTCCGAAATAATGGTTCGTGACTTTGAATTTTTCTGCGATAGTGCAGAAAAAACTGTTGATTCGATAGATTTGAAACGTCTTGTTCGACGGTAGTAGTAAATATTGAACGCTTTAGAATGAAGAAGTAAGCTGGATGCGGAAGGGAAGGGAGAGAGATGACTGCGCAAGAAAAGGTGTGCAGGCGTAATTGTCCAATAATTCAATAATAATGAAATAATTTGATATGAAACGCGGGCGCACAAAGGCGAGGCGAAGCATGAGGAGGCGCAATAAATAATTGGCCGTCCAATTAGTTCTGAAAGGAAACCCGGCCGGCGCGCGTCGGAAGTGAAAAAAATATCCAACGCGCGGAGTAAACGAATATAAAGCAAATCGACGGGTTCCGATCGAGTTAACACGCTCCTATAACGCTTTGGCTTATATATTTTATTCTATTCTTGATCATTTCGTTGCGAGTTTTGCTGACTTGTTGTACCTTACGAATCGCCCAGACAGCAGCGACCAGGTCAGTCGAGCAGCTTCCAAAAGCCCAGCACGCGATCGCGGACGTTCGATTCACACGCCAGCGGTGACAAGGCAGCTATATACGCAGAAACGTACGTTGCGTTCGCGGTCGTCGTCCGGCGGCAGCGGCGGCGGCGGCGGCGGCGGCCCGGAAGTTGGCTCCGGCCTTATTGAGCGCATCCAGGCTAGTATTACGTGCATCCGGAGGGGCACGCCGGCGAAAAAGAGAGGAAAGCCGCCGCCGCCGACGTCGTTCGCTCCGATCGCCCGCTCTAATAAGACGATCGTGCCCGTATATACCTGCCCCGGCTATGCAGATGACGCCAGTCTCTATTGGGCTTTTAGCTTCATTTGCCTAATTGCAGAGAGCTCGGACGATCCGGCTCTTCTTTATTCACTTTTTACTGACTCGAATTTGCGCTTCATTTTGAAGACAGTTTGTTTACTGAAATGGACTGCGGCTACTGTTGGAATCGATTATCGTGTCACTTTATTTATTTAACACAAGTGATAGTATTAATTGACAGAGCGCTTGGTATTTTAAATTTGATGAATCGGAAAATTTCAATGTTAAAACGAGCTTCGCCTTTTTTCTGAGATGTGCGTGCCGACTGTTACGTTTGTGAATGACTTTTGTGTAAAGTATCCATGGTGATTTATAAACGGATTAATGGAAAGTGAATACAAAGATAATGGAATCGCGTACATTTCTTTTGTGTTCTTAAAAGCTTTTTAATTCCATTTTCATTTCCTTAATCCATTAGAATTTGTAGTCTATATATATTTTATAACATTGTATCAGTAGACTATGATTATGATTAAATTTTTATCAAAAGCATCGCTAAAATATTCTCCTCTAAAATAAGGAATAGAATTTCACCGATTACAATATTTACCTTGCAAACGATCGCTTAGGAGTATGAAAGTTCATTGAACCCGACAATTCTAAAAGAACTTTCCATCATACGAATCCAAAGGCCTCGAACAGCTGCTCTCGCATTAGCCAACTGAGAAAACGATCGTCAGCATTTACACGGCGCGAAGACTCGCGCCTGCCGGTGTCCCTTTGACGAGCAGCTCCGACTGAGTCATCGCAGTGCGCGCGAGTTGCGTTATCATGAGCGCGAGATTCGAGCCGCGAACTGAGTCACATGCGAGAGCGCGAGACTGCGCGAGCACACACAAGGAAACGTCTGCGCGCAAGTAGTGTGTAATACCAACTTCCGCTGATATCGTGGCGAGAGTAATTAATGCCGCCTTTTTGTTCGGGTTGTTTGTAACAACTTTTTTGCAAGATTTCTTATTGACTGTTATGACGTTAAGATGGATGTTGAATTGCTTTTTTTTTATTTTTCTTTAGAAAAGACATTATGAATTTTTAGAGGTGAATGGTTACAAGTGCTTCAGAAATCTACAGTGAAGTGGGTTGAAACTGAATCTCAAATCGGAGCCGGAAATAATTAGCATGATAGACAAGTAGTTCAATTTAATCCACTGATTGAAAACAAGTTTTGAATGGATATAAAATTACCTTATGGTGAAATACATTGCTTAAAAGTATTTATACGTAAATTATTTGGATGTATTACTTGATAAATAACAGAAAAATAATAACAAATTCACACAATAAAGGGCTTACAACAAAAACTAATTAACAACTTGGAAGAAAGGGCAATTGAAAATTACGATTACAAGACCCCGAAGGGACAGACTGCAGCTTCCTCGAAAGCTAAAATAACTCTGCATTAAAATCAGAAGCAGCTTGCAAAGCCCGCAAAGATCGCTCATGTGTCGGTCGCACTCGAGGCGGTGCGTTATCCGTGTTATTAGTCGGACTATGAACCTCCTCTATGAATAAATCGCTCGTAAAAGCACTCTCTCTCTTTCTTCTTTTTTCATCTTTGCCTTTTCCATTAACTGTTACGCATCGAGTCTCTCAATCGCCGGCCGGCAATTGCATCGCATTAATATCGGCCGAAGCACCCATGACGCACTCGCATTTATTTCCTGAGAGACAAGTCTCTCGTCCTTTGTGAAAAACAGCTTTATTCGCGTAAAAACAGATTTATTCTCCGTTGCCGCTTCTCCGATTAAAATCTCTGAATCCATAATCTAAATTTTATCATTTCTTTGAAATTGAACACGTGTATTGGGCATTAAAAAATTCGAATGCAATCCTGCGGACGAAGTAAAGATGACGTTGTAAACTTAACTCCCAGCATTATTAATTTCCGAAAAGCTTTAAAGTAGCGAGAGAAATTTCAAGGGAAACCCCCCTCGGCATCGAGTTTGTTAATCCTGGCTCGGATCGCGGTTCTGCGCGCCTAAGCACATTCACGCGGCTCTCCGCACGGGGCTTGATTTTTATCGAGGTACTCGCATTTAATGCCCCGTGCAAGGATGTTGCTTACCTTTAGGCCGCGGCATAATTATATATAATTCAGGGAATAAAAATAAGCATTGAAAAAGCGCGATCCGCCGAGAGACGGCGAGATTATTCGAGCGGGGAAAGTGTAAAGGCGCGCTTTACATTGTAACGATCGCGGCGCTTTTTTCACCTGCGAATACGGTTTGTTTATTTTTGCTTTTGTCGCGTATCTTTATGCGTGCACTCTTGAGATCTTTTAATTAACTTTCAAGATCATTGGGCTTTACGGCGAATCTTGTTTACAAAGTATAAAGAATATGTTTAGAGCCTTAAAAGTTCATAAAAACTTTATATACTCCATTAAATTTTATACGTTTACAACAACAATTATACGCCTGAAACACGAAATCGTTTCCTTTATTAATTTTTGTTTGTTTGTTTTTTCACCTTTCACGTTCAGCTTCCTGTTTAGAATTAGAGTTTTAAAATAATTAATTTAAATTATGGAAAAGGTGCGCTACCAATCCAGCCAATTTTTTAGACTGACATAATTCCATTAGCATTTGTATAAATTAGCATAGAATTCCCATTTCCCAATTACCGCGACGGCAGATTCATCCCGGCGGCCAAAAATAAACGCAGACGCAGCGATAAAGCAGCTGCATTATCTGCATCAGCTCTGCTCCTCGTAACGTCGCGCGATAAACTTATGTACGCGCGCGTAATAAAAGACGGGGGCTGACGTAAGCGTCACGAAAAGAGGCGCGTCGACTGCAGACACGGCGATAATAATAATGATAATAACGCCCGAGTCGCTGCCAGAGAGGGCTGCTAAGTGCCCGATAATGTCATTATGATGCTTTCCTTTATATATATATATATATATGTATATAGCTGCTGCTGCTTCTTTGATGATGTTCACGCGGCGCTCTATTTTTCGGAGCTTGTTTGTTTTGCTTGTTCGAATGCGTCGCAGTTGCGGGAAGAAGCGTGAATGGAATTTTTTTTTTAGATTGAACGAGGAAAAGTTTCAGATGATTTTAATATAAAGTACACTATAAGAAGCGTAACTTTATGTAAATATTTTAATTTTTAAGTGCAAAAAATAAGCTTTTTAAAGGTAATAATTGATATATTTGGGTGCAAATGTAGGTTATAATATTTTATTTAATTTAAAAAATTATGAAAAAATCTATCGGGAATTGAGAAGTCAAAGCAACATGAATTTTAATTTTTTCAAAACAACTAACCTAACACAAGGCTTATTTCTCGCTTTTTACGTAAAATTAATTTTTCTACCACATTCAACGTAATAATTTCCATTTATTTTATTTAGCATTCCTGCGAAGCAGCTCCGACGACAAAAAAGCAGCGGCAATCGCGCATAAAGCCCCGCTATCCGCAAAAACCGTACGAGCGCATTTTTCCGATCCCGCTTAATTCGACAACGCTTTTCCCCGGCAGAAAAATCGCGTTACACGCACAATTACCGCAAAGATCACCGCGCGCGGACTTTTCAGCGCGTCGAAGAGAGAGCGAGGCTCGCAATTTACATACTCGTCTCCGAGTTGCCGTTATTACGGCGACTATATCCCCCGATGGATTATATGGTAATCTTTTTAATCAGCAGCGTAATAAGGATGTGTCGTCGGGGCAATAATAACAACGTCTTCCAAGGCATTGAGCAACGAAGCTTTGAGAAAGAAAAAAAAATGCAAAGCCGCTACCGACTCGTTAAATTTAACTGCGCATCCCTAATGTTCTCGAATGGAAATGCAAATTCAATCGCGTCATTAGGAAAATAAACTTGTAATCTACAATAATATATTACCGGTGAACTTTCTCGCTGTTTAACTGAAAGTCGACGGCTTGCGTTCGCCTGATCTTTTTAAATTAAGAATCGATTTTTTTTCAATCGCAGAAGATAACGCAGAGGCTCTTAATAAGGCATTAAGGAAATGTTGAAAGTTAATGCATTAATAATACGATAAGAGCGAAGAAAATCTGCAGCTGCTATGTGCGATAAGCGGCTATTGAAGTGAGTCGCGCAGTTATTAAAATAATTGTGTTGCAGGAAAATGTCTGTCGTACAGTTGTTTGCATAAAACATTTCTGATGAATAGTCCTTCCACGAGTCTAAAATAAAATGACTATAATTAATTTACCTTGTAAATAAATAATAGCGCGGGAAAAGTAAATAAATAAAAGTACGCAGAACTAGCTCTCTTATTTTTCAACGAGGCGGAATAAGATGAATTATGCAAATAATTGCGAAATCGTGTAATTTTCCTAATGACGCACAAGATCGCGTGTAATTGAGTTCTCGTCTCGCCGAGGGGCTTTAAAAAAATAATGACTTGATCCGATAGCATGAAAACGTTCCACTTATTATATTCTTAATTCTGATCGTCAAAGTTCTAGCACGGCGTGCGACGGTTCTGCACGTTGACCCTGAAATTATACCTACGTAGGAAGCTCTTCCTCGTTTACGTTACACTTTTTTTTGCCTCCTCGCAGCTTTGCCTCGCTCTTCCTGTTTTCTTCTTGATGTTCTTATTTCTGTCTTCTTATCTTACTGCTACTTAGCATAATAATGCGAAATTAGGCTTCTTATTCACTGTCAAGTTGACACATTAAAGGCTAAGTGCGGTACTTACTGTGCCCCTTAAACGTACGACATAGGTTAATTACTGCGGGTATTGTGTTAATGAGTTTGCACGTTATTTAGGGTCTATTAAATGTTAGAGTGAGTTTTTATTGTTTCTTCTATTTTTACGAAAAAGGGCACAGTAAATGGAAGTTCGTAGTAACTTACACACTTATTTTTATTGTTTTTTCCTGCTGCTGAAACCACTTTGTAAACAATTCCACTTTATCTGCAGTGGAACTTTATGTTAATTTTATAATAATTACATCGGATGAAATTTCAAAATTGATTCACTTCGGAGGATAATCAAGTAGCTTCTGAAAAATTTTTCATCACGTAAGACCAATAAAAAATAATCTGTTTTGAACTACTTATGTCGCAAAAACAAATGACAAACTCTTGTTCAATAAGTTATAGCTGGTGTCTTGCCGTACTTTAGAGATAAAACTACAATCTAGGGATTAAAATAAATTATTCTATTATCTATCGATAAATCGGTAAAAGTGAAAAAAATGTTTCTAAAGGCATTTCCTCGGATGCGTAGTTTCCGAGCGAAAAGCGAAATTAATTCGCGAGATAAGCAATAATTGCCAGTTCTTTATCCACACATGAATACATCTCGAGAGGAGAGGGCAGATGAAACGAGCAAAACTTTCTCGGACTTTCCACAAAGCTCGCTCGAGCTCGGACGTTATAAATACCCTCGCGAACGAATCGATCGATCTCCCCTAATTACCCTCCGATTCGTTATAACGAAGCCGCTTTTTCCGCTCGCCGCGCACAATTAAAAAGAGATGATCGCGATAGAGAGGCGCGGCGCGTGTGTGTATCGAAAACGCGGGTCTCGAACGGTAAACCGCGCGCGCCTTTTTACATGGGAAGCTCGCGCATGCGGGTGATGTTTACCGTTGCGCGCAATTATTCCGCGGAACTATGAATTTGTGCGGCGCCGCGGACTGGGGTTTGATTTATTGCTGAATATATTTCAGCGCTAAAATTAACCGGATGTGTAAATTGACCGTAATTGTGACTTCGCCTGCTCGGCCATCTGGCGAGAAAACTCTCTCGTTATGATGCAATTCGATGTTTTGACTGGCTCCTGTGCAGTGCTTCCCTGTTTTTAACTTCTGGTTGATAAGAGCCACGTTGATACTCGGAAAGGTGATTCATCCTTTGTTACTTCATTCATACATACTCGACAAACATTTTTATACACTTTGAAAGAGTTTACAATGTAATGATGTAAAACGTGCTAAATTTACTTTATTAGCTCTTTAAGCTTTTTTCCTCATTTTATGATGTCACTGACAGTTTTGAGTTATTTATTACTTGTGTTATATGTTAAACTCTGCAATTCACGTATATGCTGTCAAACCAAGATTCACTTTCTTGTATTTACGTAGGATGGCGGATTATTTGCTTAAAGTTACAATGAAGGGAATATATATAAAATAAAAACTGCTAACTTACGGTGCAAAACATCAATGTACAATAATTATGGTAACTTTTATTTTTTGTCGTCACTGAAAATTCGTAAAAAGAATAATTTTGCATGATATACAATGTAAAATTCAAACCTCGACTTAAACAATCTCTGCAACTAGAAAGCATCAAAGCGACTTGCATCGGAGTCGTTAAAAAAAAGGAAGAATCTTCTCTCTCCTCCTTTTTTCAGGCGAAAATCCGAGCGAGCCGACGTGCATGCAATTACGAAGTCATTGAACCCCTTAGGCCAGACTCTCTCTCTCTTCCTCTCGCACGCGATGCGTACACTTACACGTGCACGAGTGCGCTCAGCCGGGAATCACGTGCCCTTTCTCCTCCCTCCTTTTTTTCCCATCGCGCGAGAGGCTTTGTTTTTTTTTCGGCGCGGCGCAAACTGTCGCATCGATAACCGTCGTTCGAGCTTCCAGCGGGGCAGTTTTCGAGCGGATAATGAGCCACGCGTGGCTTCAATGGGAGTCCGTTTTTTGCGACGAGTTTCAAAGGATTGTTTCTTTTTGATGTTTCCGCGTTTTGAAATACTTTTATTCTCTGCGAGTCTCGTAATTCTTGTATTAAATTATTTATGATTAAAATTTATAATTTCTTCCACTAAATTGTTCAAGGCTAATCAATAATTACACGCTCTTTGCATGGCAGAAACGATGGAAATAGATATAAATTCAAGATTAAATGTTTATTCCAGGATAATCCAACCTTTGCACTTCTCATTAATTTCCCATCGCACAAAGTTCATACACGACCTTGCAATTTACATAAGCTCGAGCTTCATATTCCAATCACCGCTCGTTCATTTGCTTTGACCCTTGGAGAAGAAAAAAGTACGACACGTGTCGCAGCCTGCTGGCTCCGACGTTTCTCTGTCCACCGCTTCCTTTTGTCGACTCCTCTCTCAATGGATCAGTGCTCATTCGAGTGCACTCATTGAATCCTTTCTCTCTCTCTCTCGCTCATGGGAGGTAAAAGCGCGCCGAGGAAAAGAATCAATTTATGAGTGCGCGGATTATGCTGCCCCCGTCGTCCGTAGACGCCGAGACTGTTGGAATAATATAATTGCGCGAGAGCTTCGTTTGCTTATAATTTCATTGATGCAGTCGAGGAGTTTGTTTTTTTCTTTTTTCTTTCGCTTTAGTTGTCAAGGCACTTTCAATTTTTAAACTTCGCTTCGTTATTTCAATTGATTTACTATATAATTTCAATCGATTCAGCATTTCAATCAATTTCTTATCATATACAATAAAAATATTATAATTAAATTTTCACCATTAAAAGTGAATTTTCAATGTTTAATAACAGACGATTTTCTTACAAAAATATCTATTTATCTTCTTTAGCTCTTTTGCCATTCGAAAGCGATAAAAGCTTTAATAAATTTATTGGTTTGATGACATTCTCATTGATTTAAATTGACTTTTAATAGCTCGAGGAAGAGTTTTTGCAAGAGAAAAAAACGCACAGATTATTCCATTCGTCCAAGAAGATTCGTCTTAGCATTGCAAAAACTCTCTTCAATCAATATTTCTTTTCTCTCCAAATCGTCGTACAAAACTGTTCATTGCGAATCTAATCCAACGATTTTAATTACCAAGATAATAACTTCACTGCCGGATAGCCAGAAATTGCTTTTCCCTCCAAAAACGAGACGACCTCTGCCGTCGAACACGTGTACGATGAATGCAAGCCTGACAATGGCAGCTGGAAATCCAATAAGTCTCCATTTATGCCTTGAATAGCGCATGTATACTTATAAATGGCGTATGCGCGCACGTGTGTCGTCTTCGCGGCTTTAGAACGGAAAATCGCATGGAGACTGACCTTTGCGAGATTGAAAATCGAACCGGCGTTGCGGGCATTCAATGAGTCGCCGATAGAAAAGATGCACGGTATTTTTAAAGATAAAGGAGTATTGATTTTTTTCAAGCATTTTGAGTATATTTCTTTTTCTTTCTTTATGCTCTTAAAGAATTTTATACATTTTGTGCAATTTCACTAATATAATAGTCACTAACTATTTATTAGTGGTGATTTTAAGTATAATATAGAATATATACAATAAAGAATTTAAAATACAGGACTATCTGCTCTATCGGTCCGCTGCAGTTTTGGAAAGAGAGCAGAGGCGTGACGCCCTGTGGGAATTCGCGGAACGTAATCGACACGGCTTAGCGCAAAATCGATCGACTGACCGCGATTCGCCGGGAAACCGTTATTACACAGTTTAGATCATTACTTATCTCCTTCCGTCTCGACGCTACTACGGCTTCATCTTCGTTCCCCTTGTTTTTTTTTGCCCTGCCACTCGTCGCAATATCACAGTGGAGCTTTTTCCCAAAGAAGATGAACCAATTTCTCGCCGACAATCTCGCGACTTTCTCCTTACTTTTTCTCCGAGATGCGATATTGGCTTTTCCTTTCCCATTTTCTGTAATTGAAGTTTCGTTCTACTTTATTTAATTTTTTTGTTGACAATCGAGTGTTGTGGAATTTTTCACGAAGCTGGAAAAAACGAATGGATTTGTATTAGATTAAAGTAGATTTGAAACAAAGGTGAATATTAGACGGATTAGATTATAAAAAGTACATTTAAGTGCGCCTTTGCTTTAAGAGAAATGCTTCTGGGAGTTAGTTTTTTACTCAAATTACAGTGAACCAACCACATTCAATGGGAACAACCTTATTCTCATTATTGTCTTGGTGTAAGCAAATTTTCCTTATGTACAATAATAATTTAGGGTTTAAATAATAATTGGAAGTAATGGATTAATAAAAAATAATTACCCTTCATAATATTTTGCACTAATTAAATTTCTAAGAAATTATAAGTAGTTCTTAATAATTACAAGACAGACTTCTTTCTTCAAAATTTATTTCCATCAACCGCTTTCTTTCAGTAAAAATATGAAAAGTTTTTTTTAAAATCCAATAAAACTTGAAACACAAGCATTATCTCATTGTCGTGTCAACAATTCCACAAATGAAACAAACATTTACTTAACCAACCCAGTGAAAAACGGAAAAAAGCGTAACTCCCAGGAGCAAACTAATTGTTGGCCTTGAAAAAAGCTCATCGGTCAGCCGACAACAAACATTAAACATGCCTCGTAAACAGAGCGAGCAAACGGCCCCTATTATTGACTCTTAAACGCGATATAAAAAAAAGCTCCTCCTGCCGTTCGTCTCTCTTTTTTTTCGTCTAATTGTACGCGTCATTAGAAGAGCGGTCGCTCTCTCTCTCTCTCTCACGTGCAGCGCGAAAGCGTCAAAGCGTACAAAACGGGCCGCCCGGTGGGAAGAGTCGAGCCGCGGCGGCGCGCAATTACGATTATGACGCCGGAACTCCGAGCAATTACGAGCGCGGGATCCGGTATGCCACGGGCTTCTTTTTTCATTTTCACTGAGCGGATGACCTTTTTTAGTGGCTCGGTTAGGAAAGGATGGAGGATTGCTGCAACTGCCTTTACTTTATTTAGATTGTATTTTTAAGAGTTTGTAGATATTTTAGACTTTATAAAAGTTTTAGCGCCACTTCATTGCCTAATAGATTTTCTTTATTTTTCATAATATTAATAATCGTAAAAACGCGAATAACATAAGAAATTATACAAATGACGTTAGCAACAAAAAGCATTTTTTTCTCGCTCCACTTCCCTGCCACTGTGTTACCGACTAATTGTAAGCCCGTTATGCGGCAGCAGCAACTATACATGCATACGCTTATCAATACGGCCGGCAGTCGCTCAAAATAATGTCAGGGGAACTCAGGTGCTTGCGCACTGCTTCCATTTTCGTCATTTTCGTTGCGCCGGCGGCGCGTAAAAAGTCCGGATTATCAAATCTCGGCGGCGCTTCCGCCGGCGCGTAAACAATGCCGCGCGCAAATTGGACTGTTGTCCTGTGAGAGCAGCTGCACTTGGCTCCCACGCTGAAAGCTCCTGCCGGCGCCGTCGCTGCTGCTGCTGCTGCTGATGATGATGATGATGTCGCGAAACAAGGCGAAATCGCCCGGTGAAATTCATTGTTTCGCCGTCGCTCGGGGTTTTTCATTGTGCGCCGAAAAATGGGGAAAACGGAGAGAGACGCCGCGGCGGGTATATTGTGTTTTTTAGTCTGCGTCTCTCTGCATAATGTGGTAAGCGTGGAAATGGATGTGCGGGTATAGGAAGTTGAGGTTTTAGAGCCGCTTCTATTAACGTGTGTCGACTAATTAATGGCTTAATCATCAGATTTAGACTTGCCGAGAAAGTCTGGGATGTAAATTTAAATGAAGTGTAAATTTTTAATGGACCTTTTAAAAACGCGAGATTTGCTCTTTCTTTATACTCTGTTTGCGTCTGTTTTTGGCTCAAAATTCCTTTATTTCTTCAAATTTTAAGCATTTGATAAATTATAATGAAATTTGAATTTTACGTTACAGATACTCCAATGTCGCCAACGGGTCCGTCCTCACCAAGTCAAGAGGGTCTCTTCACGGACCTTCGGCTACTCTCCTTGGAAAAACAGCTAAACATCGAACAAAAGGTGCGTAACACCGATCAAAATATGTAAATATTCGCCTTTGATTAATCCGTGATATTTGCAATTATAAATTTGCTAGTTTTGTATAAAGATGTCAAATATTAACATTCAAAATTCGATGAAAATTAGTAGCACACAATCATCCATCACTTATTTTCAGTCACTTTTCACGAGGATGCTTGTAAAAAACGTGTTTTTAATTACTTACGCTACTGAACTTGCAGTATTTAAATCCTCATTTTCCTTGGAGCAGGAAAGATTGATCACCTACGCATCCATAAACTTTGCATTATTCATTACGCGTATTCATCGATTTGAAATACCAGAACATTAAATTTTTCTAAAATGTAACACAAGATTATTGAACTGCATTCGGCTATTAAAATAATTTTACGTTTACTTTTAATCTCGAAGATTTTTTTTAGATTTTCTCACTTTCCCGACGAAAGAAATATCGGATGATCCGAGAAGAATTCCTCAAGCTCGTATCTTCTATAAATAAGCTCCGTCTTCTCTTTCAACGCTTTACATAAAATTTTTCAGGCGTCCGCGTCGCGCAGTTCATTCTCTCCAATAATTGTTTTCTCAGCCTCCCGCGGCCCAATGAAATAAAGAGCAAATATATAAAAAAGCAGGTCCGGTTCGAAAACTCGGGCCGGCACCTGCGCGGCTCGCACGTGCATCGATCCAGATACACAATCGAATTTTTGAGGGCTCGAAAGTTCGCGAAGCGTGAAATCTCGCAAAGACGCGCGTTTGTGTCGGCCGAGATAGCAGCCCTCTGTATTTATTTAAAGCTTGCAAACACACGCGCGCGCGCACACACACACACACGTGGAGGGTATCGGTTGCGGGCATCCCGCGCGTCACGTGGCTTCTGAAATCTCGGCGCACACACGGCGCGAGGGGCGTCCGTGTGTCCAGTGCTCGGGGCTCGCTCGCGTCTAATCAGTTTAGCGGCCGCAGTCTTTCCGGGGAATACCTACCGATGTCAAGGGGCGCGGATCCAGTGTGACTTTGCCGAGTAGTAGTAGCCTCGGGCGCGACCGAGATTCTTGGAGAGAAACTGACGCAGGCGTCGAGGCTCGATAATGGCCAAGTCCTTTTGGAAAAAGGTGCGCGCGATTGAGGCGGGACTTTTGCTGCTTCCTCGAGTCGGAATTGGCGCGATTTAAATGTAGGAGGGATGTAGTGTGATTCTAGTAAGGTGGCTTAATCTAAAATAATAGAGAAGTGGGTGATTTAGTGATTTCGTCCATTGATTCTGTCTTAATGTTTGAATCTTCTAAACAGTGCTTATAGATAGTGCGTACAAAATTGACACGTTTAACGAGGAAGTATTGAGCATCATTTATTTTAAATAATTATTTTGAGACAGTGAAATTTACAAAATACTGTCTATACCATTGTTTTACAAAGCTTATCAATGTAAAAAATGTTAAAAACTACGTTCTACATTTTCTACTTATTCAATTAAAGTTTTTAAAACAAGCGCTTTTTGATTTTAAAAATAAAATCAACTTTTATTTATTCTCCAACATTTTCTTAAAAGTCACTTTCACCGGGATTAATCAATATTTTAAAATATACAGCCTCCGAAAAGGTCAAATATTGAAAAAAGATTTTATCTTTGTAAGATGGTACAAAAGGAAAATATAATATAACGGTCAATAATTATTTTGGTTTTACTTATAAATTTAAATGCAGTAAACAAAAAAAGTTTCTTTTTACTTGAATGTATAACTTTATTCAGTTTATTGTATACAATTATTGCAATCTAAGGACTTGAGCTGAAAAAAACAGTTTCATTCAAATAATTGTAGTTCACAAACATTGTAAAATGTAAAACATGTCTAAAAACATCATTAGCTAAAAAGTGATATATCTTTAACGTTTTTAAATACTCCTGTCATTCATTGACTTTAAAAATATCTCGAAAACTTTTATTTGCGTATTGGCGTGACGTATAAAATTACTATTTTCGTACATCACCAACTTCTTATAAAAACATAATTTTTTTTTAATCGTGAATATAAAAATAAGATACTTTTAAGAACTATATTTATTGAGCGATATGTTTCATTATTACATTTCCTTAAAAATTTGATATATTACGGATTGTTTCACAGTATAAGTAATTATACCATCCTAAATATGTCTTAGAATCATTAACTTGAAACAAAAATAAATTAAAAAGTTTAATATAACAATTACTGTAAATTTTTACTTTTTTAAATTTTGTTTTAAAAAGGATAACTTTTGTTTCACACGTTACTGCACTTAAGAAAATATTAATTACAGTGATTTGAATGTCATAAAATATTCTTAAACATAATAAGAGACTGTAATTTCATAGACGCGGAAATAAATAAAGATTTATATAATTGCTGCGAACGTGGAAACTAAATCCATAAAACAAGTAATATTATAATTTCATGTACCGCTGCGGCCCAGAAGTTTAGAGAACTCGATGTATTCGGGAAGAAGGAAAAGAAAACAAAGCAATTACATCGACGCTTTTACGATGTGTGAAAAAAATATCGACGCGTGACGTCGAGTCTCCACTTGTTTCTTTCCTCCCAGGCTCGTTTGTTGCGCTTCGCGGATCTGGAAACGCATGCCTTTTTGCACTGAATTAAGCATGTAAACAGTGCACTGAAAGAGGTTTGGACTTAAAGATGTACTAGCCGCAGTAGCGTAGCACTACCAAAAGCTAAGCGAAATGTATTCTCTCTCTCTCTTGCTTCTGCAAGGTTAAGTAGCGAGGTTTTTCGCTTTTGGGAAAATCATTACCTGAAAAAACGAAAGCAATTTACCTATAATGACCAGCGTACCATTTCTCGCCCGAAGAGAGCTATCGGCTGATGAAGCAAACCTTTTTCTGTGTTATAGAATTAAAATAAAGTTTACGTGCTGATTATGTACCATTATTAGAAATTAGATTGTTTTTACTGAAAATTACATAATTATTTAAGATACCGATTTATTTCAATCGTTTTTTTAAACTTTCAAAAATTATTTCTTGTAGAATGCATATTATATTATTATTTTATTTTATTTCTACCCCGTGGAAACTGAGAAGATCTAAGCAAATGAATTACAATAACAAAATTCCTCCACACGAAACATGGATCAAACGAGCTTAAATCATTTTCAATTCATACATGCAAATATCAGACTATGCAAAGCAAATTGAGCCACCGGGCAAGTTCTGACAACGTGTGTACTTTTGGGCAACAGGTGAAGCAGGGCGCCGAGAACATGATCCAGAGCCTGACGAGCGGCCACCGGGACAAGAAGCTGCTGCAGGAGGCGCAGCAGATGCTGGACGACTCCCGCGCGAAAATCGAGTTCCTACGCATGCGCATCATGAAGCTGAATCAGGCGCGGGAGCAGCAGCACGCGAGAGGCGACGCGCCGGCCCCGAACGGTGACGCAACCGGAAACAAAGGTAAAAAGCCGGCTCTCGAGTGCTCGAGTGCTTTCTTCTTCCGAGCTTTGCTTTCCCGTAATGCTAGTTTTTGCCTGCTGGGGAAGCTTTTTCTCCAAAAAGTAGAGTTTTAGTTAAAACATCGAATGTTATTATTTTTCTTTTTTTTTAAATGCACAGATTTTGCATTTTCAAATATTTTATAATTTAACTACTTAAAGACCTGTCGTAAATTTTTTTATCATTTTATTAATTTACCATTTTGTTAAGCTTCAGTTTCTAAATTATATAGTTTTGAAAGTTGTTTAGATTAGAGATCAATAAAAATCCACAAAAATTGATAAGAATTCGATTTTAATCGTGTACAGTTTGTTACGTATAATGAACTTTGTGATTTTTAGGCCGTAAAATTGAAGTAATTATTTTAGTAAGTGTAATTAGTTTTTTATTTTTATAAAATGCCATTAATTGATTTGTAATTGGACATGTTAATTAAAATACTTTAATAAATTAGTATAAGACTAGATTAAGAGTCTCGATAAGGAAATAATTTAAATTGTAAAATAACGAATTATTTCTATCCCTGAGGATTTAAAATGGCAAAAGTCCAAACTGCGTAACTACGTCTTGCAAAAAATTTATAAACTAATTAAATATTACCTTTGAAGTAAGTGACGTATTTCCAAAAAGATGGCAAAAAGTGCTTTTCTCTCGCCAAGTGCAGGACGTTTACGCAACGGTTCGCAACTGCCAAAATGCCAGATGTCACAAGTGCAAGCCAGAAAAAAGATGTATATTGTATTGTAGAACTCTTGCGTTTCTTGTTCTTACTAATCGAAGCATTTTCGTTTGCATTATTTTATAATTTCTGTAATCAAAATAAGCCTAAAAGCTCATTTTATAAAAATGATAATTATATATAGTATTGAAAGAAACTTTTAAAATTCAAGGCGATTTCTGTTTGCTACAGAATACGTACGTACAATTACTTTATCTTGCATTACATAAAGCTCGGGACTGTATTTGAAAAAAGAAAAAAAGATACAAGACCAAGCTTGCTGGCTGCATAAGCGAGGAAAGAGGCAAGGCATATATTTCTTTCTAACCAATGTTCGTACATGATTTGACTGAGACTTGTTCGCGTGCGACGATAGTCGTTAAAAACGTCCTCGTGCGGGAGAAATAACAGTGATTTTTCATTCAATTGTGTCGCGTTCAACTGCTTGTGGTCTAATTCTCTACCAATATTATTGATATTTTAAACAATTTGAAAATACAATGGAATTTAGAGCAGATTCTTTGTGAATAGTTTCTTGATAGGTAGAGTAGTTAATAGGTTGTAGCAATATTATTTTTCAACTTCATGTGAAATATTTAAAGAAAAATTAATATAGATTACCAAATATTAATTTACTGTGTAATATTTATTTTAAAAACTGCTTATTTGCACGATTAATTTGTTCTGTTTATTATTTCTTTGCCACTTTAAATTAACGGTACATCATATTAATTTTGTTTTAATGATAGACTTCAGGTAGCTTCTTGTCGTTATTCCTATAATTATTAGCAAGCACTCATTACTAAGGTCATTCTTTTTTTTTTATTAATAATAATAATAGCCCAGAAACTTTTTATGGGTCATCTTTGCTTACAATTTGCAAATTTCAACGAGACTAAAAATAATTCCTATCTGTTATTCATCTAATAAACTACAGGCGTAAATCAAACAGCTTCTGCTATTAAGTCACTTTCATTCATTTTATTGTACTATATTATATATATGAATTATGATCTCCAAATTTTTTTATGAGCGAAATTAATGAATATAAAAACTTTTTTCATTGGTTTAAAAAGTACTAATTCAAGTTACTAATGTATTTCAAAAGTAATACACATTTGATCTCAAAATAATATTAACGTAAATAAAAAATTGTTTTTTTACAGACTGTTAGATTATCTTTTAAAATGAGCTTTTTATAACGAGAAAAAAATAGTTCATTGTTCTGAGAAAATAAAGCTTGAAATTTTGTGATTACAGTTAGATACGAGCCGAACCTGGAAATCGCGCTGGAAGAGCGCGTGGAGGAGCTCCGTCACAGATTACGGATCGAGGCAGCCGTAGTCGAGGGCGCCAAGAATGTAATCCGTCTTCTTCAGAGTGCCAAAGTCGCCGACAAAAAGGCTTTGGCGGAAGTAAGTACCTCTTTTTTTTATACACTTTATACAGTTTCATGCCGTACGGATTATTGGAAATAAAGCATCGTCTGAATTCATATTTAAAAAAGTATTAAATCGCTTTCAAGTTATTTTTCTTCAAATATCAAAGATGATTCAATCGATTTAATGTCAAATAACGGCAAGGACGGTCCGTAGACGATTTCATAATAAGCTGTTTTTTTTTCTAAATTTTATCAGAACATTATGAGCACTTCCGCTTACATACAAGTATAAAGCTTATAAGTCGCTTGTATTTTGTGTTAGCTGTTATATCTTGAAACACTTTTGTTTCACGCTTTTCATTTTTCCAATAACTGAATTGAACTGTAGGTTCAACAATAACGAGCTGTATATTTAAAAAAAAATCCTTTTTACGCGGTAAGAAATTTTTCTATCTTGTGAACAATTTTTCTATAATTTTATAAAAAAATATGTATATAAATATTGTCTTTGATATATTGCAATTTTAAATGAAATAATTCAAACGGGTAAGTAGTTTTATTTTTTTATTATCTATCGGTTGCTTTCCAAAGAGAATTGCGACCTCAATTTCCAAAGCCAAACGATAGAATAAGAAAAACTTGTAGTACTGTTCAATGTTTGCGAGAAGAAAAACAGCATCCATTTCTCTTTGTTTTCCATTACGTTTTTGTCTTTTCCTATATTTTAACAGCGATTTATCTTTATTATTACTAATTTTGTGAATAAAAATTAGTAACAATAATAATAGTAGGAATAATTATAACCTTTTTTATTTCTAAAAAAATTTGCTACGGCTGATAATACCTTTGTATATTTGTGTAATTAAGTTGTAATTAAATGAAAGTTGATTAAATAGAACGTGATTTAGTTAAATATTTTATTACAGTAAAGAGGATTGTGCAGCTTGCGACATCTTTTATCACTTACAAAAATCACAATATGTATGCTCTATACGTTGTTAAACTTTCTTGCAATTTATAATTTGTATACTTTAATGTGTGGAAATCATTGTCAAAATTAACATACATAATCCATTGATGTACGGCGCACAATTCTTCTGCTTTACTCTCGAACATTTCTCAATCCAAAAGCATCCCCGCAGATTTGTCGAAAGCAAAAGTCCGTCTCTCGAAATTCTTTCCCAGACAAAAAGCCCCCACATTCCCGCCTTGCTTTCCTCATTTCTCGGCGTTTCTCCGCGCTGGGCGTTTGGCTCTGAAAATAGCCGGTCGCTCCCCGCGTCCCGTAGCCGCCTTTTCGGGTCGCGCGCGCGCCTTAGTCTAAGCTCGCCAGCTACGCGGAATATCTCGGTGTTGGTGCGGTTCCGGAACAGATCGAGTCCGATAAAAACGAAAGAGGGAGAGGACAGGGCGCGTCCGCTGGAATGACGACCAAGCGAGTGCTTCGATCTCTCGACGACGACGGCGACGACGACGAGGAAGAGGAGGACGACTGACTCGAGGCAGGAAACCCGGGATTCGATGCTAGATTCAGGCTTACGTCACGAGTAGCTTTGCAGGAAGGTGACAAGCCCGGAGTGCAATTCTATGTATGAGAATTTATTTTAAAACTTGAAAAGTTCTATCGGAACCCGGTCTTACCTGACGGAGAATCGAGGCTTGAATGAAGTGCAACAGTGCTCTAAAAATAGTAAAAACTACACTCAGCAAATCTACAAGACGATAATTAACAGCATATCAAACAGATTAAATCGAGTAATCCATTGAGTCAGCGAGATCCGTGAAATTGCGCGGAAGCACGAAGTGAAAATAGCCTTCGAAGCAGTGGGTGGAAGAAAGAAGACTGGCGGAGTCGCGCTGGGATTCAACAAACTCGGAACGGCTCGTTTAATCCGGCGCGAAACGGAGCGCGACGCTATATATTTAAAGTACCTGCACTCATCGGGCCACCGGTGGAAACTCGGCCGATTATGAAAAAGCAGCCCCGCTACTGCGACTTCCAGGTATTCTGGGGCCGTCCTCGTCGCTCCAAATTTACCTAGCGCTAATTATACACCGGCCGAACGTCGACGACGGCGACGACGACGAGGAGAGAGAATCCTGTTGTCGATTTGCTGCTCCGGAGTCGTGCGGGCAAAGTGGCCACTTTGCTGCCGTCTCGGAATTAAGTGGGAATCGGATAGCTTGGAATCAAGTTTTGCATCCCAAGATTCTGCATTTTAATTCGGGACCAGCTTAACGCTCTGCCGAGCGAAAGGATAGTGTGCATTTAAGTGATTACTGCAAGGATATCGTCTGGTTACTTATCCGAAGAGAGCCAAGAGAGTGCTAATTGATCGTTCAGTTCAGCAGTTACTTGTCAAACTGGAGCTTATCGTCTAATACAGAGCTCAGATTTAATTATAACCTTCTTCGACACAAAGTAGCAGCAACTGCAGAAGAGATCTTTCATCACCTAACCCAGAAATGTCAAGGGCCTCATGGTAGTAGCCTATTTGGCAGCGGCATCGAACGAAATCGAGAAGAGATGAAGGATCGAAGGAGCAGGCGCTAGAGCCCCAAGGAATGTACAGAAGAGAGAGCAAGTCGCCGTCAGGTAATGCAGGTCCGAACGGCCCGTGGTCAGTGCGCGCAGAGTTCACGATCCAGCGCGCGGACGAGCGATCCAGTCCAGTGGAAGCGACGAGCAGGAGCGCGACGATCGCCCCCACGACCGAGTCCACGGGCGTGCGGATGACGTACAGCTTCACGCCCAGCCAGTCGACCTCCAGCTTCAGCAGTCCGAGCTTGGCAATGGCGCCCCCGGCGAGCTATGGCTTCCAGCGGGGCAACCTCGTCTTCACCTCGACGCCGCCGCCCAGGGCACTGCTGCCCGCCAGGTCCAACACTATTCCCAGGACCGTGCACTCTCACACGGTATCGCACGAGCAGCGGCAGTACCTGTTTCCCAGGCCGAGCGGGACTACCAACCATCCCGACTCCGGGTACAACAGCGAACAGCTCCCGTCCCGACAGCCGAGCGACAAGCGCTGCAGGAGCACCTACAGTATCGTTCTGTCTTCCGCGAGCAGGGGCGCGCCTTCGTACCCTCCTCCAGTCCAGCAAGCCTACCCCAGGCCCTGGAGCAGCTACTACCAGAGACACCAGGCGGCTCAGCAGCAGCAGCAGCTCGTCTCGTCCTGCTGCCACTTCAGCGCGGTGCCGGAGGTTTGCGAGGACTGCGTGGAGGCCGCCAGTGGCGGTAGTCCCTTCACCACGCACTTTTGCACGAAATTGTCCGAGAGGGGGGCGAGCAAAGTGGCCGCGACGACCGCGAGCAGAGACGCCGCGTCGCAGACGACCGATATTGAAGCGCAGCAATCTCCTGTAGCTGCCAGACGGAAGGTCAGGAGAAAGGGCCCAGGGGCTCTTGCCGGTTCTTCTGGACGGGACGAGCTAAAGAATAATAATGTAAGTTGGATGTCGTTTTGTTAAAGATTGAAAATTCGCACTTGGGTATTGTGTAATCAGCTGTAGCGGTTATGAGAGCGTTACTCCTTTAAGAAATCTTGCAAATATATCTAAAATACTGAATTTAAGTGTTTTATTCTTAGTTCAGTTTTTTTCTTGATAATCAGCTTCTCGTAGATTATCGAATTAAGTAATTTTTGAACGATTTTAACTTTGTTGATTCACGATTCAAAATTAATTTGTAGATTCATCATCCCGTTATTCTGGAAACATTCTATTTATAAACCCGAAAGCTCTAAAATTAATTTCTATTCTCGTGTTTATAATTAAAGCGTCGTTCAAAATGTTAGTCACAGCAATCCTCCACAAAATCTTGGTGCGAATTTTGAATTTCACCTTTTTCACTCAAAAAAAGAATCAGACGCTTAAACATTGTTCTGGTTGTCAGTTTGGTCGGATCTCGAAACCGCCAGCCAGTACGAAGAGCCCCACACCGCCAGCGGAACCGCTGATCTCCGACTCATCGACCACTACGACGAGCACTACGAACACGAAGGACGACAGTGAGAAACGAAAGCGCACCGTGCACATCGACGTATATTGCACGGGAACTGACGAGGATCCCAACGACGACGACGACGACGACGAAACCTCTTCCTCGAACAGCAGCGGGGGCGATGAGAACACGACGCAGTCGACCGTCTTCGAGAGCCAGAACGTTCGTGTTACCCATTCACAGCCTAAAAGTACTATTTTACCGCGAGGATTTCAAGATGAGAAGGCCTTTTTGAAGCGCGCCAGTGAGAGGAAGTGCGAGAGTTTTAAGCATGCTCCCATGAGGATGCCTTCTCTAACGAGTTCAAAGGGCTACGAGAGCGATGACGTACTCAGTTCATTGTACCCTTCCCAGTTTAGTTCCTACAGTAGACTGAGGGATTTTGAGTCTTCGGTTCCTTGGTCTGCGGCCTCCTCAAGCGTTGGCTTAGCAGCCGATGAATATGATTCAGCCTCTGCTACTTCCTGGAAGGACACTGTTTCTGACATGGAATCTTTGATCAATAGTAAGGCCAGTATTACTCCCTCCGATAGTTTTGACTACGCCGACTCCTTGGACCAAGAGAGGATCAAAAGGTTAGAAGCTACGCTATCCAGAAAGAGTAGTGGTAGACTAATTAGGAGTAAGAATTGGCGATCGCCTCATACGGAACGAAAGCATCTCCTTCAAGGAAAGATGATGAAGGACTACATGGAGAAACACCCACCAGTAGGCTGGTCCTCCGAGAGTAGTGCAGCCGCTTCAGAATCAGACGATGAAGTCGGTTGGAGCTTTGTGTCCAGCGAGGAGAATACCAGCATAGTAAAAGGAAAACTGACCCTCCCGGGACTGAGCTGCGCCACCGCCACGATTGTCGAACAGACAAGCACCGCACAGATACATTCTATCTCAACGACCGACCAAGACACCAGTCAAGCAGATTCAATGAAAGAAGTAAAATCGAGTATATTTCGAGATAGAATTGGGCCGTTCGGCTCCGTAAGTCCAACACCGCCACCCTCAAAATTGAATTCAAGAATGACGTCTCCCTTCACGACGCCACAGGGTGAGAGGACGGATCATATTATCAAGGCTTCTATCTTTGGTAGAGTTGTCAATACGTTCAGGAAGCCTGGACATCATGTGGGTCCAGCGAAAAATCCGGCGTGTTCCTGTGAACACTGTAGAAGATATTTCGAAGAGAACCCCAGGGGGCGCTCGCAATCCGTCGACCGAAGAAGTGGATCTAGGGCGCCCAGTGCGACGAACTGATTATTGTAAAGAGTATTTTTTTCTAAATGTAAATCGCTCTTTTTTTTACGAAACTACGAAACTGTATGAAAAATGCGTTGTTGACGTTGTTGTTAAGAAATACTATTATTTATCAATAGATAAACGATTAGCGATTAGATTAACGACTAGATTAACGATTTTGAGAGTAGAACGAAATTTAAAAAGTAGACGAGAATATTCGAAAATGCGCTTGCATATAAAAAATTTGATATTTAGAGTTTTAACATTCTACTTACATTTACAATTAAACTGCACACTTACAATTTAAAATGCTTTTACGAAATAAAATTTCTAATATTTATGTAAAATAAAACTGTACTAAACTTAAAATTAAATTTCATGCCTTAAAACATAAACAATGTAAATTTTCTGAGTAGGCTTTTTATAAACCTTTTACTGTGTTTCTTAATTATCTTCAAGCGAAAGTAGAAAAAAATGTTTAACTTGTCTTAAACCGTCTGTACATTTTGTAGATTTTTAATACATCTTTTTTTATAAATAAACATTTCTTATGTGAAAGAAAATTATTTAATATATGAATGTATATATTGTACAATCATCATTATGACAATTTATAGATAGATAAAATTTCAAGTTACGAAATTTTTTTATAAAAAGTTATTTATATCTTCCATCGTTATTACTCTCATTTTTCAGTTCATGTTTCATGATGTGCAAGAAGTTTGACTGATGTTAAATAAATAAACTTAAAGAAATTTAAGATTAGTTATCAAATTATTTTATTCTTAAAATAACTTTATATTACATAATCTTAACATAAGAAATATTTTGTAAGATTAAAACAGAAATAATAAATTAATGTAAAAACTCTTTTATACATTATTTCGAATTATCTTGTATCAAGCGTAGTAGCATAACGTATTCCACAGTAGTTTCACATTGTATTTATATTTAGGTAATAAGTTACTAAACATTCTGCTTTGTAATCCTACGCATTTATAAATAATTATTACAATAAACGACCATTAAATATTTCGTTCATGGCGATGATTCATTTCTACGATTTTCCTTACTTAATCCTACCTTTCATATTAATATAAATATTGTTAACCATATACATATGTTGCTGCTTGGGGTTGAAAATTCTTTCATTTATTTTTCGTTTCCATTTAAAGGTAGTTAATTTCCATATTTTTTACCCGATAAATCTACCAATAAAATAATCCTTTTTACCTTTTAATTAAATTAGTTTACATCTAAAAGCAGCATTGTATTCGTAGGCACAAGCGAGTTTAGCAGAGTCGAGTCGAAAGCTGGACCTGTTGCGATTGTCGCTGGAACTACGCCGACAGGAGCTGCCGGTTGACAGTGCGACGGCCGTGCAACTGAAGCGCGAGCTCGCAAGTGTCCAGTCTGCCAGTCCCATTCCCGTCACCTACACGTCGCTCCAACCGTTTCGCGGACCTATCGAGGGCCGGACCACCGTACCCGCGTCCGTCTCGAGGTGCGCCGCAGTCACCGGACAACTAGAGGTACGTTGTATACTTTCGAATTTCGTTGTATGGTTTTTTTTTTAAATATTCAATTTTGTCCATAATTTTTTATAATTTTTCTATTTTGTATAATTTTAAATTAATTGGTTTGTCCACTAACTTAAAATATTCACTAGTATAATCTTAGAAAATTCATTACTACCGATGGGAATATGACTATATGTTTTCGGTTTACTTGACACGGATATATTGCAATAATTATCTTTTTTTTTTATAAAAAAATAGTAATGTAGTATAAGATTATATTTATAAATGCATTACAGGTTAGATTAATGGGATGTCAAGATTTAGTAGAAGAAGTACCGGGGCGTACGAGACGAGAACATCCGGCAAGTCCAGATTTACGTAGTTTTGTAAAAGGAGTTACGGGTCGCAGTTCTAGTAAATCCTATAGTGTTAAAGATGAAACGAGTAGTACGTATACATTTTTTTAATGCATACCAGTCATTCGTTCGAAGTACTCAAATGTTTTTGGTAACGCCTAATTTGAACAATTTCAGACGATATAATGGCAGTGATAAAGCTGGATAACGTAACGGTAGGTCAGACAAGCTGGCGGCCATGTTCTCAGCAAGCGTGGGACCAGAGGTTTTCGATCGAGCTAGACAAATCCCGCGAGCTGGAGATCGGTGTCTACTGGCGGGACTGGCGTTCGTTGTGCGCCGTCAAGTTTCTGCGCCTCGAGGAGTTCATCGACGACGTAAGGCACGGTATGGCGCTGCAGCTTGAGCCGCAGGGGCTGCTCTTCGCCGAGATCAAGTTCCTCAACCCCATGATCTCCAGGAAGCCCAAGCTCCAGAGGCAGCGCAAAATTTTCAAGCAACAGGTCAAAAATTTCCCCAGGGCCAACCAAATGAACATTAATGTGGCCACGTGGGGAAGACTGCTCAAGAGATCTGCACCGTCGCTTAATAATGCTAGGAATTCTGAAAGCCCACCTTCAGGTAAGAAAACTTTTTTCTTTCACAAATACATTTCTGCTAAATAAACTCATTTCATAGTTTTAAACTGCTATAATTTTTCTCATAACAATCTTCTACTATTTTTCTATTAATATAAAAGAAAAAAGAAAATCAGAGTAGAACGAAGTAAATAATATTTAGTCTCTACAAATATTTAGCCGCATACTTTAATTTTATAATATTAACGTTCTTCAAATTATGCAACAGATAGCTTTACCTCCTTCTAAGCTGAAAATGAAAAGTCTTATTAATTCTCAAACGCTTTCAAATTTTCAAAATATTTAGTTAATATTGAAATTTCATTGAAGCTCTGTATTTGCAATTCTTTTCATGACTTAACATGATACAATCTTATCTTACAATAAAGTCTCGTCAAAAAGCATTCATTGTTCTATAAAGCTAACGTGCATCAAAAGGTTTGCATATACAATCGAGATTACTAACCAATTCATTACAATTTTTTTTTAATTCTTTTTTGTCTGCAATCATTACACTTGGGTATAGAACCACCTAAGGTGTATCATTACATGAAAAAAGCATACGGTATCTTGTCAATCTCAGGGCCACAACCGACGCAGCTGGTGTTTGACACGTCTGCGGAGGACAAGGCGGAGACGCCAGGCGAGCAGCCGGACCCGGAGAAGGGCGGTCTGGGCGGCACGCGACCACTTGGCATGTCGCAATCTTCGACAAACGAGAGCCTCGGTAGCAGTGGTTTACCCACCTCCTCGTCCTCGTCGTCCCTACCTCACCCGCCTGACCATCCGCCACCGCCACCGCCCGTCGCCAAAAAGCCCTCTGTGCCAGCACCACCGCCTCCTGTCAAACTCGACCAAGAGGTATGTTCACCAAACTTATTTTTAACAACTTATTATAGGAATTTTAGAGGACTACAGGCTATGTATTTATTTTATTAGCGTGCACTTGTTGCACTGCACTGTTGAATTCTGATTTTGCCTTTTTGTGAACTGAAAAACGTTTCTAGTCATTTTCTAAAGATTTATCAAGTGCGTTTTTCAATTCACTTTGTTCCTGTGATGGCACTGTAATTGCACTGTAATTACAACTGCAAATTGTAGAAACGATGTTTATCTATATTATAATCCGTACAATATCTATAATGTAATACAAATAATTTTGGTTAAGGGACTTTCTAATTAAATAAATATAAACTGAAGGATAGTAACAGTGCTCAGCCTTAATAATTAATTTATTAATTTTTTATTTTAACAGTTGATTAATTTTAACCACGATTGTAAATACAAGTACATAACGAAGTTTATGGCTTCTTGACAAATGCAAATAAATTTACGCTCGAAAGCGCTTTAACAATATCTTTTTAACAGGTTAAGGGTAGCCTGAGTCACTGACCTATTTATAATACAACAACTATTTTAATAGATTTATGCATCAATCAACATCTTATATTGTTAATATTTTCTTCTCATAAAGGGTTTAATGCCTCCATTATTAATGAATAAATAAAGTTAAAAAAATTGAAAATTTTAAGGGATATAAGAAATCGTGGTAAACCAAAGGTTATCCCTTAACTTGTTAAATTAAAAGCACTTTAATTTGTGATGTAATCTTGACGAAGGTAAAAAGCACTGGTACAAATAAATTCGTCAAGTGAAAATCCTCTTTAAATTAAGGTAGTCCGTGTTTAAAGATATTTGAAACCATAACATAAATATAAATTTACTCAATGCTTTCGTAATAAGTAGAACATTATTATTAAGGTATAAATTCAATTATTTGTTGTAAAGATAACGTAGATATTAATTATTTATAATTATAACAGCTATATATTAATAATACAGTTAAAAATCTATTTTATATTACGTGCTAGCTAACAGTTACGTTTAACGTTTAAAAATACCCGTGTAAAAATAGAAAATATTTTTTATTCAACTAAGCAAGGACTGCCTTAAACAAAACTGTGATCATATTTTACCAAAATTAAAAGATTGAAATAATAAAATAAAATTTATTGAAGTGATTAAATTTATTAAAATTACTGGAAAAATTTGATCTTATCCTATCTGATATTAGGAAGTGAAAATACTGTAAATTGGTTATGTTCACGGCCTAATCCATTGCATATCCTAAAAAAAAATTCCGCTCCTTAAAAAAAAAAAAAAGAAAAAAGAGGGGAAAGTTCGAAGTAGTCGATAGCTAAGCAGCACGAGTACTGTAGTTGCAGAGCGCGTTACGGGAGTTTGACTTCCTTCTTAAGGAAGAGAAGTCGGGGCACCAGGGGGCGAGTCTGAGGCCCCTAGTCACGGAGCCCCGGCCCGTGCTCATCGCGCCACCTTCTCCACGCACCCCCTCGCCTCAACCTGTCGTCGAGTTCCCCGAGGACGAGGTACTTAGCGCCTCTCAGGATTCGTATACCACCAGAGACCAAAATCTCAAAAAGCATGGCTTTTCGTTATCTTCTCTCACTCAGTGACTGCTTTCGCTCCTTACAACGAACTCTTTTTCATTCAATTCCAATCAAATTTTAGACTTTTCATTATTTCAACGCAAAAAGATAAGTTTTGTAGTGTACGAAATGCAGTTATTTTTGTTTCATCCTCTCTGTAAGAGAATCGTGTGCCTTTCTGCGATCTCTCTTTCTTACGCGGCCTCCAAGTTCTCTTAGTTAGAAATTATACGCTGCTTTGACTTCTCCAGACTGCATTTTTAACTTTGCTTGCATGTTGCTGCTTTCTCCTTCTAACACTTTATATACACTCCAGCCATTTCTTAAAACGATGTCCTAAATCCTATAAAATGTTTTAAACAACTTTAGTATAAAAATTTATAATCTAATTATTACTGATTAATGATTAATTAGAAAATTGTACAAATATTTTATGTATATGTAGTATGTGTTTAAGGAATGAATGTGATTTAGATACTAAAATTAAAAATTCACACTAAACCTAAACGAACCTAGACAAACTTGCAATAAATTTTTTAATTTAATATAACATTAGTGTAAATGAAATAATTATTTTCACGTAGCAATGAAACAAATGCGAAGTTGACTTCGTTAGAAATTTCCTTTTTTACTTTTTACTTCTTGAAGACCTTTCTTGTGAATTTAAGATTACAGAATGTGATTTCCTTGTAAACTATAGATGCTTTGAAAATCTTCTTTTGTTGTTTAACACTTTCATTAAAAAATCATCGAAGGTCGTTTGCAGTTCCAGCAGAGCTGGTATTAACCTAAAATATCATCTGCAGCGCGAAACTCATTGAGTTCTTGCGCACATTGCAGAAAGTGTGATTAACAGTACATTGGTCTATACATAAAACATTATTCGCCAACTTCTATTGTGTTTTAGAAAATTAACAAGAAATCAATTCAGTTATTCATTGAGAGTCCTCTTTTAAAATATCCAAACAGTTTTTTTTTTTTTTTTTTTTTTTACTAAAATATAAAACTATCTTTAACTTGCATTTATTTAAGATTTTTGTTTTACTTTTTATTCATAAACATGAATTTTTTATTGAATATCTTCATATTGAAAGCAGGTAAGTATCCATCGCCTTAAGTAGAAATGGATATTTTAAAAGAAAAATTTACATGAAAAGTAAAATACTACGTTATGACCTTTCTTCGTTAATACTTAATATAAGTAATGAAATTTTGATGTAAATTTTAAAGAAAAGGACTCGACTCTCTCGAAATTCTCGCAAAATCATATCATGAAATCCATCACTCGCAAAGTTTCGAGCGTAGAATCTAAAAATGCATTATCACTCAGGTCGCATACGAGATACCCATGCCAGCAAGGCCACTTCAATACAGGGACAGTGCGTACGAGTCGCGCAGGCAGTCGCAGCTGACGTCGGGCATGTGCCTGGAGAACTTCAGGCTACTGTCCGTCCTCGGCCGGGGCCACTTCGGCAAAGTCATTCTCTCTCAGTACAAGAATACGGGCGAGTACTTTGCCATCAAGGCCCTGAAGAAAGGCGACATCATCGCCAGGGATGAAGTCGAGTCACTGCTGTCGGAGAAGAGGATCTTCGAAGTGGCCAATGCGACGAGGCATCCCTTCTTGGTTAATCTTTTCGCCTGTTTTCAGACTGAGGTAAATTCACGACTGAAATTTTTCTGACTAAGTGAAATTCCAATTTTCCTGTCTTTCCCGCTATCTTTATATAGGCTAAAGTTATTATTTAACTGTGTTCTATTTATTGCACAGGCACACGTTTGCTTCGTAATGGAATATGCAGCTGGTGGTGATCTCATGATGCACATTCATGCTGACGCTTTCGGAGAGCCACGCGCTGTCTTTTACTCTGCTTGTGTTGTATTAGGATTACAGTATCTTCATGAAAGCCAAATTATTTACAGGTGAGATCACAGACTTTGTAATAGAAATGTTTTTTTTAACATTTCTTCTCGCATTTCTTTCATTTTTATTTTATACAATTTCAGAGATTTAAAACTGGATAATTTACTGTTGGATACGGAGGGTTACGTAAAGATTGCCGATTTCGGTTTGTGCAAGGAAGGCATGGGCTACGGAGATAAAACAGGAACGTTCTGCGGCACACCGGAGTTCTTAGCTCCGGAAGTTCTCACAGAATCGTCTTACACACGCGCCGTCGATTGGTGGGGACTTGGAGTACTTATATTCGAAATGCTTGTCGGAGAAGTAAGTGTATTTGAAATAATCTATTATTAATAATCAAATAATCTATTATAAATACTTATCTATTATTAATAATCAAATAATCTATTATAAATACTTAATACTTTATTTTAGTCGCCCTTCCCCGGAGACGACGAAGAGGAAGTTTTCGATTCAATCGTCAATGACGAAGTTCGTTATCCACGCTTTTTGTCACTAGAAGCTGTTGCCATAATGAGACGAGTAAGTTTTGTGTCAACTAAAATTCATTTCTCTAGTATCGTTTACCTGAAATTTTATATAAAATTGAAAATTATTTTATTGTAGCTTCTTAGAAAAAATCCCGACCGACGATTGGGTAGCAGTGAAAGAGATGCAGAAGATGTCAAGAAACAAGCATTCTTTAGAAATATAGTTTGGGATGATTTATTACTCAGGCGTGTAAAGCCTCCCTTCGTTCCAGTCATTGTAAGTATAAGAACTTTATATAACGATCAGTTTATTAAGTTAAGTAAATAAAATTTAAATATTTGTAAAGAAATAAATAAGTTTTTATGTCAAATATATTGTTAATTGAATTATAAAAATCTTAACAGGCACACAAACTTCCCACCTATAGTAAAAAAGTAAGACTATTTGTTGTCTGGACAGTGTTCAATAAAAATTTGTTCAATTAATTTTCTAAAAAAATAGAAACTATAAAATAATTAATTAATGTTTTTGAATGTGTTAGAATATATGTATTAGTATATAATAAAAGTAAAATAAAATAATAATATCTTAAAAGTAAAATAAAAAAATAATATCTTGTAATTTTGATTGAGAGTCAATCAATGTTTCTATATAGTATTTTCCATTTTGAATTTTGTAGTGAAAGACAACATCATAAGTAGAATTCAGAACAATTTTCATCATTTACTTTATAAATGGTCTTTCGGTTTTTGCATGTTTTTGAATATTTTAATGTACTTTTAATTTGAAAATTGATACAATTTAATTTGAAAATTGTTTAAATTTATTATTTCACAAAACAATATTCTTGCAGGATACTTTGGAGGATGTTAGAAACTTTGATGAAGAGTTCACATCTGAAAAGCCTCAATTAACACCGCCGAAAGATCCTAGGCCACTCAGCGATTTGGAACAGGCTTTGTTCAGGGATTTCACGTACATGGCCGATTGGTGCTAACCATGACTAGAAAAATAAAATCAGTTTGGAATAATCAATTAACTTGAGAAGGAAGCTCGAATGAATAGAGCTGTTTTTGATATATATTTATCAGTTTATGAGTGATTTAATTTCAGGAAGAAGAATCCCACTTAATCATTCATTGCATGATCCATCGATTATTTGTATAGTTTTTATATTTTAATGACATTGTTACAGTTAGACATTTTTACATTTCATACACCGCTCTGTGTTAAAAAAAATGTATAAACAAAAAGAAGTATCAAACTATAATTGTAAATTTGGAAGTTGTCAAATGGGAAGACGAACTTTCATTAAAAAAATGAAAAAGCTTATCGTCGTAGCGATGAAACAGCTTGATTAAAAAGCTCACGTTTTTGTATTAACACCATTCATGAGTTTAGAAAATAATAGGATGTATGAATCGCCGTCGACTGTAAAGAGAATGAGTTAGTCAGGATCAAATTTATGTATTATTTTAATCAAATAAGCAATTCTTTTATATTCTGTGTATAGTTAAAGAGAAGAAAAAAGGGAAAAGATCCATATTTGTTGGAAAGAAGAATGAGATTAAAACTGAATTTCAGAAAACTTTTTGGAGATTAAAATAAAACGTGTGAGAGATAGTCATTTCTCATAATGCAGCTTCGAATATGTAGCAAATAAGTATTGTATTTGTTAAAATCGAAATTTTATTATTTTTTATGAAGAATGTTTTTACATACGCGACCTATGATTTAAGCTCCGTAAAGTAGCACGAAGAAAAGATTTGCGTAGGATCATTCAAAAAAATCAAAGGCAGCATATCCAATATTTTTTTCTCGTGGAATGATCCATAATCGCGCGCTCGTGCTCTTGTGATAATTGTTTAATCAAGATTTCAAGTTAGAAACCTAGAAATAGTTATTGTTATTTGTAGAATATAATTATTATAATGTGCTTTAATTAATATTAACGACTCTCTTGCGTTTTTAAATATTATTAAAAATTAAAAATCACGTAACTTTGAATAAGTTTACCAATTGTCCATAATAATTCAATATTACTTATCACATAACTTAAAAAAAGTTAATATTGTTTTTTACACATACATGTCTTTCTTTCTTGTGTTTGTCAAATTGTACATAATTATATTAGATAAACTTGCAGTCAGTTTTTAAACAACTTTATTACGAACAAAGTTCATTCGACATATCACATTAACCAGATTGATAACCAACCTTGATAAGTACAATTGAAGCAACTGTTTAAACAACACTAATTCTTCGTAGTTCAAATTCAATTTTATAAAAACAGTATAAAATAAAACAATCATGATACGCGGAACAACCGTAACTCTTTGTGATAGTCTCGAGTGAATCTCGAAACTCCAATTGCCTTAATGCTGTAGTAAATCATCAATACAATTTGATATATATATATTTTACAATAAAAATTTTTGAATAAATATTATAGTCGATGTTCGTTTTGAATAATAAGTCGAACCGTTTGCAAGAAACTGGATTTTTGAAAGTTTAATCAACGTATAACATCACTTTTAATACTGCATGTAATAAATTGTTGTAACCCTTTTCTATTTAACATGTTAATTATTAAATAATTTATTTTATATATCTACCTTTTTATAAAAAAAGAAACAAATGGAGTTGAGTCATTTATTACACTCCTTTGTATGCTCCTGTACGTAATTTATCACAATTATGTAATTATATTAGTAAAATAGAAAACAAACATCAAGTAAATTAAGAAGCATACATCAGGTTTTTTGCATCGAAACGGTTCGAGTTCATGGTTTTGAATAGATTTTGAATGCTCATATTATTGTACGTAATATTGCGCCTATTTTGTAATATTTTTTTCTATTTTTAATAGGCATTTTCTGTTAAATGAAATAATAACTCAAAAGCAATCCAATTTCGTAAACTTTTAATTTATTAACAGAAAGGCAAAACTAAAATTCTAATTTTTTTTAGTACCAAACTGTCAAAGTTTTTTTACTTGCCACTTTTCTTTATCAAATTTGGATTCAAACAATGGAATAATTAAAATTTTATTTTATGTCAGTTAATTAGTCAAAGCATTTCAAAATTGTTACAATAATGTATTTTTCAAAATTTATATTTTTTACAAATATTTTTAAGATTTCCAAAATTTCTGAATAATCAATCAAATTATAATTAAAGAAGGGTGAAACAACCGAATAATAATCTGTACATATTTAAGGCAATAAATAACTTGTAGATAAATATTTTTTAAGATTTATGAACTAAATAGCTTAAAATGTAGGAATTTCCTTATTAAAATTTATGAACCAATTTTACTTCTACAATAAGCTTTGAAAAGTAGTCTGTGTTTTCAGTTAATTATTCGTTGCATATCAACAAGTATGGTGTACGTACCTCGAACTATGATATTTTAAATTTAAATGAAAATCAACACTAGAAAAATAAATTTTTTCTTTTAAGTATTAATTTATTTCATACATGTAAATTCACTGGCAGCTTTTTCCAGTAATTACACAAACCGAGTAAGCTGCAGAATTCAGTTCTCATATATACACTGAAAAAAATATTTGAAACAATAAATAGATTAACATGTATTTGAGTGACTTATTTATAACCCAATTACATTTCACCTCCCCTGTTGAAACAATCTTATAAGATTTGCAATATGATGTGCACATTTTAATTCTTATAAAATCTTATTCATTCTGGTGCAAATATTAAATTCTATAAAATGAGTTTTATCAGATTGTTTTCAATATTAGGGTCTTAAAAATAATATTTTCATCTTGTTTTATACTGAATTTTGTAATTCAAATTGTCTTTTAAATTATTAGGTTATTAGATTTTTCTTTTTTCATTTTGCACTTTTACAATCATCAGGTGCTTTAATTTTATTTTCTTCTCTATCACTTACACTTCCATTTAAGAGTTTATTTTCAAAATCTGTAGAATCTGTAATATTAGAATCTGTAAAATCTGTAATATTAGAATCATTTAATGCTAAAGAATTCATTTGTTCAGATTCTATTATTTGTGGAGTAAAAAAATTTTCTGAATCAGTTTCTTCCTGCATCATAGAACGACTACAAGAAAGTATAGCCTCACTATCATTATCTAGTAAAAGAGCACGCTCATATAAATGAACTGTATTTCTTGAAATTTCTTTTTCTAGTTCATATTTCCTTTCTTCTTTTTCTTTTATCAACTTTGATTCTTCATGGGTTATAGGTTTTACAAGACCTGCACTAATACTGTAATACACTGATGTAGTATCACCTTCTTTAAAAATAAATGTAAACCTAAAATATATTTTAGTATTTAATAAAAGTAATTAAATTAAAATTTTGTTTTTATTTTAATTTAAAAAGTTACTTTTCTTTTTTCAATTCGTCTTGAATATTACTAATAAAATCAAGATTAATATTTTGGATTGCAGGCCAAGGAATAAATGTTTCTATTGTACCATTTTTACTTTTTTTTGCTTCCAAGTAAAATAATTGCAATGATTCACAATATTTATATTCTACATCCCAATATCGCTTCACTGTAAGTTTAATAATTTTGAAGAGCTGAGTGAATATTTGAAAAATATTAGTGAAACATCTGTGGAATACCTTCACAAAGTTCCATATAAACATAGAAAGCTGTTGTCAATTTAATTTGATCAGTGCATCCTAGTTGGCTCATATTGTAATACTAAAAAAAGATGAAAAGTAAATAACATTTGTAAATTAAAAATAAAATCTAAAATTTTGTGTTACAAACTAAGCCTTACTACGGGATGGCAGATGTCGATCATGATTGTTCAGTTATTTTGTTGCAATAATAATAATAATCATAAGATGTTTTATTTACAAATAAGAAGAGGTTAGGTTCATTAACACCTTATTTGCAGCACCTTAACTAGTTATTTCCTAAAAGAATCTTCATATAATTTTTTAAGCAAAAGAAATATTTAAGTTTATTTTAAACTTAATTTATACATTTTCATTTGATTTTAATTTAAAATAAAAAATTATTATGACTTCACTTTCTGATCAACTTACCATGTGTATTTACAAAGAAAAAATATAATTTTGAATGTTATTTTTTAAAACTACATGATGTTTTTTATGCCTTGAATCAATAATAGAATTATACTATACGATGAAGATATTAAGATTCTCAAAAAATAATGAAATTGTAAACAATGCTGAAGCAGAAGATAAATCTAAGTACATTAGCGCCTCTAACGGGTATAATTTTGAATGTTTCAAAAATAACCAGAAAGGGCGGTTAGTTTAAATAAGTCAAGTATTTTCGTTACAAAGAATTGGAGTTTTGCAGTAAAGGATTATGAAAATTATTATGTAGGATCAAATAATTATAAAAATTGTCATAAATTACTTTATTTACATAATATCAAAGGCATATATGATGCAATAATCTAAATTATACAGTTAATGTTAGTAAGCCTATTTAAAAAAAATAATTGAACACGTAAGTAATAAATTATTGACTAATATCATAAAACTACTGAGTACAGGAGTATGGCATTATATACCAATTCTATCATTATATAATTAAAATGTCACACAAATTAAAACATGCGTATTGCAAGACCTAATTTGTTTGTTTCAACGCAAATTTTGTATAAATATGTTAGCTTAATAAACTCATTTATTGCAATATTTATGTTCACACAATATTTATTTAACTAGTAAAATTTAAACGCACTTTACGCTTAACAATCTATTTTTTAATTCCCATTTTCTAGTATTTGGCGCCTATTTTATTTACACCAGTCAAATTAATCTTTAAATAATTCACTACTTCCAATCATCATTTTGAAAGAGAAGGAATGTTACATAAAAACTGTGTTACATTTTCATTATGAAGCACAATTTATAATGCAAAAACAACTTGTCATAACTATTTTTAATGACAACTTTTTGAAATAGTTATAACATAGTTAAATTCTGCAATAATTTCTGCCTTTCTTTTGAATTTCTCGTTAATGTTCTTAAAAATTCATCGAATCAAAAATAGTCATTTTTATATATTATTATAATGCATATACACGTTTTTGATTATTTATTTGAAATTTTGACCATAAAAATCCTATTATAAAAATATGCTTATTGCTTATGTTTTCTTTAACAAATTCGATTTTAGTACAATTGTGTATTTTTGAACTTGTAATTTTTATTTATTATGTATTTCTCTGATTTAAAGATCTAAAACAATAATCTACTGCATCAATAAATTCAGCAAAAATATCAATATTTTTGTTTGTAACATGACAATAAATAAAATATTACTCTAAATTGCATTTAAAAATTGCTACCTACTATTTAATTAACACTTGTTTAACAATCGCATTCTAAAAACTACTTTAGCAGCTTGAACGTTAATTAGACATTGCCTACATCATTTTTTGAAATGAAAATTTTATTAGTAATTTAAATTTTCCTTTCAATAAATAATTAGTTTTGTTCTTAAAAATTGTTTGATCTAGTCATCATTATCACTCGTCTTTTGCATTTCTAACTCTTTACTCTACAATGCTTAAAGCAACGTTACACATGATTTCATATTCTGCTGGGTCAATTAAAGGCGAATTAAATTTTTTCAATAAATATGACAGATAAAATCAATAAAACATTACATAAAAGAGGATCTACCTCTTTATAGTGTAATTTTAACTATAATCATCATTATTTTATAAAAATGAAATGATTGATTTAGTAATTGAAAATTGAGATTCGCCTAAAATTCCAGCATCGTCAATCTCTCGTCTCATCTCGTCATGATAAAAAAAAAATCGCCTAAAATTCACGCGGAACCCCGCCAGGCGGAGTCGAAGCCACAGGCGCCGTCGGAATCGGAGTCGTTCTGCTGCCGTTCGAGTTGATGCTCCTTCAGCGGACTGCTCGTCGCCAGAGAGGAGACGGAGGCCGGTCGTCGACTGGTGGCAGTTTTCCCCGTCGGAGTGGGAGTACTTGGCTGGCTCACGCTGGTGTTGCTCCGACCTGAGATGAAGTCTGTGGCCCGACGGCTGCGGCGTTTCTTGATCGGCGCGGTCTTTGGTGGTGGCATTAGCTTGTTGGCCTAGAAGCAGGAGGTTTCTCTTTTAATTTGTAAATTTATGATGGGATTAAGGCGTATTAAAAATTATGAACTTACGGGTAAATTGTCCGCGGAGCCCCAAGATTTATGAATCTTTTCACTGTTGTTGCTGGAGGTGTTAGTTGTTACTCCCAAAAATTGGCTGAAGGCCTCCGTCGTTCGCTTCACGCGAACGTTCAACGAGCCAATACGTAGAAAACCAAGATCTTTCTCTGTGTAGCGAAGAATGGTGTTACCGTAACAATTTTATTTACATTTTGGCAAAAGCATAATTTAAATTTTAATTATAAGATCAAATAATATAAAATAATTTTGTTCGTCATATTTAAATAGTTATCTAAAAAAAATTAAAATTAAACTGTAACTATATGTAAAGTTTAAAATTAATAAAAAATAATGAAAAAATATTTATAAAAGAGAGTCACCTAAGTAAATCGAAGCAAAAAGCTCAGAAAAGGTTAAAAGAAAAAAATTAAAAAAAGCAAAAATAGCAAAAATAAAATTTAATGAAGCAGCCACATACACAAAAAACGCAATATTTCATTTGATTAAAAATTCAAAAATATGTACAGCACGATAAAAAAAACAGATTAAAAACTCGAGCTTCTCATTTTTTAAAATAAAATTTGTAGAAAAAAAGCTTAAAAGCAGAAACATAGTATTTCCATAAGAAAGCAGGACCACAATTCCGTCTGGAACGATTATTCTTACCTGCATGCTTTTTCCTTGCCTTTATTTCTGAAAGAGAAAACAGACACAGAGATTATCAGAAAAGCACTCGAATACTTTGTAAGTAAAAAACGTTAGATCGTACAGAGTATGAATAAGCAGAAGAAGCATTTTGTGCGATTAATCATTTGATGGAACATATATTATTTTGATTTCAACAATAAAAGTATTCTTAATTCAAATTTAATTTGCAGGGTACTGCTGAAATGAAAAATAATGACATGAATTTTTAATTAACCCTTCTTACATTCATCATTCGAAAATGCTAATTTTACAAGTATACTTAGAATGTTTACAGAAAGATCCATCGGTAAAAGAAATTAATATTTTAATCAACCCTTCATTCGCATTAATTAGCAATCTTGCAACGTAATGCAGGTTATTGATTATTTATGCAAAATCACCTCTTAGGTGGTTAAGGATAGCAATTTTCAGTATCCTAGTGAGATACATTTTATTCACATACTGAAGGAGCTTTATTTAAAATGCGTATAATTACATCTCTACAATGATTATACTCATGAATCGTAATACACGTAATAATAACAACAATAAAAGCGCAGTGGATAATTATAAAAAAACCACGTATCGCAGAGTAATGAAAATTGCCCGTGTCCGATTTAGAATAATAATATTCGATCGGATAAAAAAAGCTGCCGGAGATTAAAAATGCAGTTTAATGGCTGGTCGGGCTCGTTAACACCTCATTTAAATGCAAATCGGGCGCTTTATTTTCTAATGAATTAAGATTACAAGCCATAAAGGAAAAGAAGGGTATATATACCTTATTAAAGCGCGCCTCCCGTAATTAGACAAAGCGAATTTCTCGAGTGCGTTTAACGCAGTAAGTCAATGGGGGGGAGGCTATCTCATTAATTTTTGCGCGGTATGGCGAGTAATTAGCGATTACGTGGATATGAGAGCCGGCGGTGTATCGCGGAAGTCCTCGAGCGAGGAAAAACTGCCGAGCGAACAAACCGTCGACACGTTGTTTGTACGACTGCCGGGGCAAAAAAGGCTTACTTAACATTCTTACGGAACACCTTGAGCTCGCAAAAACGACCTTTATTAGCTGTACGAATTGCCTATCATTACGCTGTAAACATTTTATTTATTTTCGAAAAGAACCCCGATTTTCATTCATTCTTCGTATATTGCCCAACAATAACCTATGTACTCTTATTTCTTTTCAAAATTATATATCCATTGAAATAGATCTAATTTTCTAGTAAGATTTTTAGATTTCGGTGAATGAAATTTATAATTCGCCCTCTAATAAAAAGTAGCTTCACTTTCTTTTGTAAATCTTCCTAGAAATAAAGAGTCGTCTCCTTTTACAGACGACAATAAACATAAGAGCTCTCTCTCTCTCTCACAGACAGCGTCCTTACTTTCCCATTTCTCTCATTCTCATCGATTCCTCCTCGCGATTTCCTGCTCGCGGCGGCGTAAGGCGCAAGGCGCGCAACAGCAGCCAGTCATTATGTGCAAATCCGCGGGCGTTCCGACTTTGGGAAAAAGTCCCGGACTCGTGTCTTTGTGTCAGTGAGTGAAATCGCGCGTGCGCCTCTATTTCCGAACGGAGCGAACGTGTTATTTCATAGGCGCGAGAAAGATTTTTATCCGCGTATAAATCACTGAGCCGAGGAAACGTCGAAACGTACGCGAAATGGGAGGCGTCGCGCGATGCGCCAACGGAAAGCCTTGTTGCGACTTACTTTTTAATTGGGTTATAAGGTAGCCCACGCGATCCCCTTTACGGTTTTTTACGTTTTTGCGAAGAATTAAGATGTTTCGATTATTGCTTAGTGAAAGATTCTTTAATAATTTCTTATTTGTTTACTTTTAAAAGGGTACACTCGTAATCTAATTTTATAATACGTCATAAACTACTGTATTTTACTACTATGTGTAAAATTAAGTATCCAATTTACTATTTTTCAATATTCTAAAACTAATTTACATTTCCCAAAAATAAAAATTATAACTTTTACTATAATCTAGAGTCTACGGAACAAAATTTTCACTAAACAATTCCGTCTCATAACTTGTTAGTAAGATTGAATACCACATAGAATATTAACTGTGCATTATAGATGGGTTAATTCGAAGAAACTAAACCTGTTAGTCGAATCACAACATAAAAAAATTCATTGTGCAGATCTTGTATAGAGATTGATTACTCTACATTCATCTACGTGCATTTCAATGTATAAGAGGAACCCATAATATTTATTTAGTAAAAGCTTAGTTACCGGAAAAAAGACATAAATATGCAATGAACGTGAACAATTATAATTGCATTTTCAGGGCAACTTTATGCACAACAAATGTTTTAAAAACGTTAAAAAACTTTTGAAAAGAGTTCAAGTCCAATGCCATTAATTATTCGGAATATTCTTAATAACTCACTGGCAAGAAAACCTACGAGTCCACTAATTTTGAAAAATCAGTGGTTTTTTAACTGAAGATCAAATTATTTTTAAAAAATTCAGTGGACTCGCCGTTTTCTGCCAATACTCACATAATCGGTACCAGGCGACCAAAAGGTACGCCTTGATAATTAATTGTTTTCGTGCATATGGCTAAAATATGTACTACATTTTAGGTGTTATAACGTAGGGTAGTAGATAAGTAGAGTAGTACGGTGGACAAAACTTGCCTGAGGGCGCTGACAGCTAGTCTCCCTATAACAGAAGGAAATAGATCCAGAACCCGATACTCACCAGTATTTTAAAGCGTGTTTTTATTTTCTTTTATCTCTGTGTATACCTTATCACCACTATTGTCTAATATCTAAGCTTTTTTTCGGTCAAACATTCTAATGCTACTTACATCACAGTTTTTACTGCTAAAATCTAATAGGGTAGATACAGTTTTTATAACGTATAATTAGTACAGAAATATATGTATAAGCATTTTAATGGCAGATTTATTGTTAATTTGAAAAATTAATCTAAACTTATTCCACTTACTCAATTAAGTTAAATTATTATCTATTATAGAATTGCTTGCCAACACCGTCCTTAAATTATTTATAAAATATGCCATGACCTTATATATACCAACTATTGAACAAATTACTTTTTTATAAAAGCTGTATCCATTTGCTATAAATATGCACCTGAGAAAATACTGAGCTTAATTACTTGTATAAAAGTATACTCATTTAATTCATTTTCTCGGATTATATTTGTAAAAATGCGAAAAAGCAAAATTAAAGCCAATTTTACAATATTTTCGTGCAGAAATACACTTTCAACCTCCAAGAAATATCATAAATTAAATAATCTTCAAAAACCATCCCTTCAAAATCTACATTTTTTCTAAGAAGTAGATAAAGCAATATAAAATCATGCAAAACTGAAAGTTTTTGAGAAAGAGTATACCCCTTTCTTTTTTCTAAATAATTTTTTTGGGAGAATATTATGGTTTCAAAAAAAAAAAATTAATCAATTCTTGATAGTTCAAAGTTATGTAAGATCTGTAAGAACAAACGCTATAATAACTTTTCTTTTTTTATCAATATATATACACTTTTATAGGTTTGTAGGTTTAAAAATGATTAAATTGTTCATTATTTTAAAAGTTGTAATGTACCAGTAGAACTCAGCTACCATAAAAGCGGATAAAGGTAAGAAATAACGCCTTTAATAAACTAAACGGAAGAAAAATGGGATCGTCCCAATAATAATCCAATTATTTCGGTAAAAAAAGGCGCATAATACGCTTCATAAACGCGAGCGTTCAGTTGCAAGATGTACTTACTCCGCATCGTGTCCTGGCTAACCGCAGCCTTTTGCGAGATCGAGTACTGCCGTGCTTTTTTCCCGCTGTAATCGCGAATATCTTGATTGGCTCCTGCGTCGATAAAACGGAAAATTAGTAGACATATACATTAATGTAATAGCTCCGGAATTCATTTCTTATTTTACAAATGATTTTAATTTTTCATAACATTATTACTAGCTTTGCGAACTGCAGCAATAATATTTGCTTGGAATTTTTTGCAAGGATTAAGAAGAGAATCTAATCTTTTGGACAAAGAGGCGCAAACGCGCTTGGCTTTGAAGCTTTCCGCCCCATATAAAGAGACTTGAGGCGGAGAAACTTGTTTGCGTTCAGGTAAACCGTATCGGCAAGCTGCTATTATGAATTTCCAAATCAAATAGTAACTCACCGTAAACTTGGACTAGCAGGTTAAAAATGTTTTCGTGGTCGAACTGCAAGGCAATGTGAAGAGCCGTGTAACCCTAAAACAGATTGATAATATAATTTAAATGAAATGAATTTCTATTGTTTTTTTTTAACTCCCAACACATCAATAAGCCTTATTCCCAGTAATTCCTCGCGTCTCTGTAAGTATGTGTAACAGTCCGGTATAGGAAGAGCGATTAATAACGCGATCCTTAGCCTCGGCGTTTCTCTTGGCACCTCGCCTGCACAGGATTATTAGAACGTCAGGGGCGCCGATCATCGGCCGGATGAAAGTCGAGCGAGAACCGGCAGTTAGGCAGCCGCGCACGCGATGCCCCTCTCGGCTCAGGAAGCGCGGATTCGCACGCTCCAGGTGATACTCACAATGCCGCTCTCCGCGGCCCGACTATCAATCCGTCATTGTCTTTGCGTCCGCGTGTGTACATAGCCGATGACTGCTCTCGCGAGGCGTTTCACTTCTTATCTCGCGCGCGCGGGGCCGCTATGAATCCAAAGGAATGAGAGGCCAGTTTTTTCTTTTAATGCAACCGCGAAGAGAAGTCGTGCGGCGTTCTATTTTTAAGGATGCCTCTCGCCGCTATTTCAGGAAGTATCCTTCAATATCCTCTTTTTGAAATTGCAGCTTAAAAAAATCCTCCGCGAGAGATAATGGCGGTATCGTGCGAGATCGGAGATTGAAAACTAAGACTGCACAGACAGACAGGAAGGGCGCTAAAAAGCGATGAAAAAGGCTAAGCAAAAAGGGAAAGGAAAGAAGGCACTCTCGATTACGATCGAATCCGCGTTTCGGCGGGATTAGCCGCGGCGCGCAGCTGCAGAGCCGAGAGAGAGAGAGAGAGAGAGAGAGAGAGAGAGCTGGCCAGAAAAAAAGGCAGGCGCGGATCCACCTGCCGGCGATAAGCGGCCCTCGATATACTCCTCCTGCGTCGTTGCACCTTTGATTTCCGTTGTGCGCGTGCGCGAAAATTGGAGGTGTTCGCATTGCGCTGCCTTAATGAAGACGAATATCTTAACTGCCTTTTAATTGCCGCTCTCTCTCGCCGGAGTGACTTTCGCCTTTTTACCGGTCGGAGCTCCGATCTAACCGATATAGAGTCGGGATTCTTCGTTTATGCTTTTTGCGAGAGGATCGTTATACGAGCCGAGTGAGGAATTGATTGTCCGATTGGATTGGCCTGCCGTGAAAAATTCATTGTACTCTTTGCGAATTGGGTTAGGTACTTCGTTTTAATCGCGTCTTACACGTGTCTGGATCAACGTTTGTATTTCATCGTGAATTGCTTCTTTGTATTAGTTTCTTTGAGCGCTTTTGCAATACTATAAAATATCAACCATAATTCTGTTAAAATTCGTATTGGGGAGAAATTGTAAAGTGAAAGGGTTCGCTGAGGAATCACATAAAAATCAGTGACACTTGTTTAATAAAAGCGAATAGCAGCAGATTCTACACTTTAATGACCGTGAAGATCTGATTTGAAAACTATGAACCCCAGTTCAAAATAAATCTCATGTACTACGAGCTGTAATAAAGTCTCCGTGTTTCATAAAATAAATCATTATGTTGCGTAGCATTCAGTTTAGAGTTATAAAAAGGAGAATTGAAAAGAAACAGTTTTAGATGGATGAAAACTAAATATTAAATCTTTTAAATAAACCCGCACACCTCATTTACATCAATTGCCGTACGATTTATTTTTGTCACTATACAGTATTTCTGACTTCTTTAAAAAGACTGGCTGAAAAAAATTTGGCAAAATTCTCTTTTCATTCCCGTGAATTCAACTCCTTAGCGACCCTCGCTCGCATATCGAATCGCGAATTCGACAATATATAGGCGCCAGAGAGAGGAGCGTCTCGCGCCTCGATTTCGCGCTTCGACAAATTGACACTGCCTAGCTCTGCTCTCTCTCTCTCTCTCCTTTCAATTTTAAAAGGTCCGCGAAAACCATATGCACCCCTCGGCACATATGAGAAAAGGGGTGTCGGCGGGACTGGCTTCCTCTCGCTCTAATTTATTTCGCTTTAAAGTCGGGAGAGAGAGGGAGCCCCTTTGGGGTGCGCACATCATAGGTGACACGTGGCGCGCGAAGTCGCGAGACCGACAAGTGGCGCAGCGCGATTCTTCGGCATCGCGAATTTATATTGGGGCTATATAAGGGGTGGAGCGGCCCTTTGGAAACGGACACTTCGTTTTCGAAAGTGCAGTCGTCCTTTTTGACGGTGGAAAAATATTGGCCTCGGGGAATTCGCGCTGAAAGGAATTTGTTTAGGTTTCAAATTGAAATGCTGCGTGAATGCAATTGTATATCATTTAAAATAAAGTTATGTAGCATAAATTTACTTGATTCGTTGGCTTTATTGACTCATAGAATTATTTTGAAAATAAAGGATGACATAAAAAATTAAAGCAATGTTTTTCTTCTATTAAAAATTCGTAATTCAGACTCAATCAATTATGATTGGATACACTTTGATAAGTAAGTTAATGATTTTACGTTTTTTTTTTAATTTAATGCGTCTAAACAAAACTATCAAACTTTACATTATATTAATGCATGAAAATTGGAAAAGTCGAAAAATAGTTAAACGCTTTTTACTTGTATATTGCTAATATTTCTCAGCAATACAAATTCTGCAATACTTCGCTTTAGCAGTATTTTAAACACCCGATTAATTTTAAAATCTGTAAAATCGTCGGGTCGATAGGTTAGCAGCGAGAACACACATCGCGAGAAGCTCCGTAAAGTAGATACAGGCGGGCAAGTTCGAAAAATATTGAACAGCCTCGGCAAAGTATAATCCACGTATGATTTAGCAGCTCGTAAAGGTGGCTCTCGTACGTGTCGATGTAAGAAAGTATTAAAATTGAAAAATCCCCGGCTTGATATACGCCTGCGATATTGGTGCGGCCGGCCAGCTGTCCCGCGAACTGCGCCGAACACTCTCCGAGATATGGAAAAGCAGTCGCAGCCCTTTGAAATACGGCTCATCTCTCTCTCTCTCTCTCTCTCTCTCTCTCTCTCGGCAACGCCTGCTCCGAAGTCCTTGCTCGCCTGTTTTAATTCCGCGTCTCGGGGATATTAAAGGCTATTTGTCTGCGAGAGGAGATTAGAGGAAGAGCAGCTGACAGGGATAATTTATCGGGGCGTTATTTGTTTTATTGAGCTGCAAATTGGATTTTGAAATTTGTACTTTTTGACAGGTTGAATTAAGAGGGAAGGGTTACATGCTGCAGATATGTAAGAAAAGATTCCAGCTTCGCGAATAAAATTATAAGTTTATGGCGTGTATTAAATTTCCATTATCTCCGTTTTTCAAAAATTTTTCTAAAATTTGAAAGGGAATACAAACTACAAGGTAAATGATAATGATCGTAAGTGATAGCCAATGGCAATCTCAGAAAATTAAATTCGAGGAATTAAAATAACAATTTTCATTGCTCAGAAATGCGATTCAAATTTGTTCACTCCAGTAACGAGGCCAAAAAGTAACATACTCTTTTCCCAATCGGACATTTGAATTTCCACTACTAATTCTCCCGGCCACTAAAGAGCCCAACAGCCTCACTTCGCGTGTAACCTCAAAAGCAGATTAGCAAAAGTTGCCGGCGAGACGAAACTGAAAGCTTGGCCCTTTTGATCTCCGAGCAAAACGCAGAGCAGTTTTAAAAGTCACGAGCTCGGCGGCGGCGGCGGCGGCGGCGGCGCTCTCTTTTTCTCTGTTCCGATAATTGGCTACAAGGAATGCGAGGGGGCCTCTTTTTCTGCGGGGCTCGCGCTTGCGCCGCAGGCCTGGCGACATCGGGGCGCGCGCGCCGCCGGCTCGCGTACGTAACGAGATAATTAATGTACCGCGCGGAATTAGCCGATTTACATGAGACCCAGAGCTGCTGCTGCCGCTGCCGGCCGCCGCCGGAGAAGGAGCTTCTCCACGGTGCCCAGGCGCTTTTGCTCTCTCTCTCTCTCTCTCTTGCTCCCTTTCTGCGCGTAGCGCTATTGTTCTCTTTATCGTGAGCTCCGATTTATCTTTTTATCTTGCTCTAATTTTCTGCCCAGTTTTTGCCTTTCTTTTCTCGGCGAACGAGAGTTATTGCCCGTGGATATTTCGATCCCGCGGCATTATCAAAATTTTAATCAAATATAAACGAGAAAACCGTTCGCGGCGCCTTCTCATCCGTTGCCCCGACGAAAGCTCATTCCTCGCGCTTACACTCGAAAAGTTCTTTCGAGCGAATTACATAAATAACTCGAAATCCCGTACTTTTGTCGGCAGGACCACCCCTTTTCAGGACAGGCAGACGGCAGGAGCAGTAAAGTAGGAAGAAGAAGAGTAGATGGAAGGAAGGTGCCGCGGCGTCGACAGCCGGCTCCGATTACACCGCGAAAACAAATGAGCTGCAGGACCGAGTGTACAGTCCGGACAAACGAACCGACGGACGGCCGAGTCCCGCCGACTCGCTTACTTTCCTTCCCCCTTCCTTTTCTCAATTTCTAGCTTTCGATACTGAAACCTAATGGGAAAAAATATAAATATAAACGAGTTTCCTCTTTCCTGCGACAATGACAATATGCGATCATGAAGGAATCTCTCGGTTTTCCCTATGGCTTATTCTACTTGCAGCAGAGGAGAGTAAAGAGAGAGAGAGAGAGAGAGGGAGAAAGAGGAAGGGTCGACCTTACGGTGTTTGTCGCGAGCCGCTAACGAGCAAGGGGGGCCCGCAAGGGGGGGCCGCGGGTCTTTGCGCTTATAGAGAGTAAAATGTCGGACCACACAGGGCCGATCCTATCTCGGGGCTCCGGCGCTCTGGCCTCGTTTTGCGTACGGAGCTTGCCGATCCGCTGATGTCCTTATCGAGTCCTCTCCTTTTTGCTCTATTCAGATCCCCTATCTGTCGCCGTCTTTGAGGCCCTTTCGGCAGCCGAAGCCCCCCCCTCCGGTCACGCGCGACCGGCCCGACTGTTGCGTCTCGAGGTGGGAGGCAATTCTACTTTCGCCCTCGAATCATTCGTTAAGGAAGGCTTATTCATATGTTGAAGCGTAATCAGATATCAGTTCAGACTTACCCCGTTCTGTGTGTCCAACGAGCGTAGCAAGCGGCAACAGAAGGAAACGCATTATTAGAATTGTATCGCAAATATTTCTTAATGTTTCAAGTTGATTTTTTTTATCTTACCGAGGTTTCGTTTACACTTTTAATGTAGTCTTTGCAGGTACCAGCGATCAGCTTGACAATATTTTCATCTCCATGCTTAGCTCCCCAATGCAGCGCCGTCTGAAAAAAATCCAAGCGATTGTCATAAAATCATTAAAGATTTTATTAACTGTAATATATATTTTCTTTTAGGTTCAAATAATAATATAATAAAACAAAATATTAAGTTTGAGGAAGCTAAGTGCCAATGAATTGGCAGCGGTTTTTTTAATACATTTTAGTTATCACATATACAATTAACATTATTATTATTGTACAGAACAAGATTTTCAATCGTTTTACTATTAAACTAAATTCATGGACGATCCCTTCGTCAAAAACGAAAGCATCAGCCGGCGAAAGAAATCCGTCTCGGCGGAAATCCGCGCGATTCGGCAATCGCCGAGCGGGCCGCGTTGTCAGACACGACTCGAGCAGCTGTTCGCGCGATCACCGACACGCGTGTATATTTTCGGAGGCGTCGCCGAGATAAACGATCGCGAATTAAGATCGCGATGAATGGACGACGACGGATGGCACTTTCCTTCGCTGCGAGGACGACGACGACGACGACGACGACGAGCCTTAAGCTCGTATTCCGTGAATCTCGTCGTTGGAATTATCGTTCGCGCGCGACGACGCGATCCTCTTTTTAGGAATTCGGGGAGATGCGTTTCCGCCTTCTTTTTTGGACCGACACTTTCCCGAGCATTACTCGAACAAATTCAATGTAACTCGGACTGAACGACGCGCAGAAATGTAGATTTTCCCGATCCGCAGACTCGTCTGTCCCAACGGCTTGAGCACGCACCTCACGCCTCAGATATTTCCCGTACAAATAGCGAAGCCAGGCCGTCCTCTCGCTCGGGCAGCAAAGTCTCGATCCTTTGCGGTCGCAAGGAATTTGCGTTGAATTAGCGTATAATCGGCGGGCCCGATCTGGCCGCGGAATCCCGGCGCAACACGTGTCCCCGCCGCCGGTGCCGCGGACGCAATATTTAGCGGGGCTGTGGCTCTTCCCGTGGGACTCGAGCGGGAGCGGCGTGCTCCAAATTTTTCCCCCCCCGGGTGCAGGGGCAAGCCCTTATAAAGCTCGCGCGGGCTGCCGGCTCTTTCTCACCGGTGGTGTGCTGCTGGGCTTTGTCTCCGCGGCCGTCGAATGCTCCGCATATTTTTCGCGGCTTTTGGGCCGGGCTTTTTGCCTTTTTCTCCGCGCCTCTGTGAACTGGGGGAAGAGAAGCCGCGGAATTTCATAATTCAATTGCATCGTCCGCCGACTTTTTATGCGCCTTATCGCCGAGCCGATCTCGCAATAACTGCGACTAATTAAACATGACGAGTGCAACTGTTCTGTAATGAAGAGTATGTGAAAGAGTATATCGGGTTACATCTTATTCTTAGACAATAATTTATGTTCGCGGTATTGGAACACATTATATAAGTGCAGTGGGAAAGCACGTGAGTAAAAAGTTTATGAATTCTTCTCGTAAGTGATAACTATTTCTATTAAGAAAAATCTAATTAAATTATACTTTCTATTGTTTTGTAGAAGCTTTCGTTGAAATTCAACAATTCAATTTGCAGAAGATACAAGGAAAATTACCGCATTTTTCAAATAAAAATAAAAAATAAATAATGTTTTGTTATAGAGGGTAAACGTTTAAAAAATACAGGTGTTTCAAAAAAATGTTTTACGAATCATTTTATTATTAAACAAAACAAAAGCAGAGTTACTTTGATTCTTCAAGTGTTTTGAGTGCTCATGTAAAAATTTCTTGTTTTAATTAAGCGAAATCGCACTCGTCAGTATTCAGTGCATTTGATTCGTGCTACCGAAGCTCTTGCAACAAAAAAAGGCCCCCAATCGATGTCTTAATTCCCCCTTGAACCCCCCGCGACTCCTTCCATCAGAGTTTTTCTCACGCTATTAATTAAGCAGGCAGCCCATCTCTCCTGCAGTCGACAAGCGGAAAAAGCCTGCCGAGGCATCCTCGCAATCGCCTAAAAATTCTCAGATACGCATGCGCGGAGTGCCTCGCTCGGTCCGCATGCCCGCATATATTAATCGGACGCGTGCGCAAAACAAAGAAGCGGCGGGAAAAAAAAAGGAGCCGCATTCCTGCAGGTGAATCGCGCCGGCGGTTTTTCTCCTCGGTCGCGGTAAATTGATTAAAAGCGCGCGCAGAGGCCGCCACCTCGCGATCGTTCCTTTTTTGCTGCGGCGAGGCTTCGCGGAACTCGGGCGCGTGGATGAATCCTCTCGCTAAGATCTTTATGTAGGTGGAGGGCCCGGATGATGAGTGCTTATCTGGAATGCTTTTTGCTGGCGTCGCGGTGACACATCCTGGCTGCGAGGGAAGCGCGCGCTTTTTCTATTTTCATACGTCACGTCGAGCTTTTGAGACAGTAGATAGGGGTAAAGGCTTCCGATAAAAGAGAATAGTTGATGCTTTCTGTACGGTACGATAAAAATACTACGATATCAAGCCTAATTGAATGAATTAATTATTACTAAAATAATTCAGCCAAGCCAATTCTATTTGAATATAGAATTTGATTATGAAACAATTGTGTCATTTATTATTCGAAGTTAATGCGATAAAAAGTATTAGCGCACGCACCAGCGTAATCTCATGTCAACAAATCGTTTTGCGAGCCGAGTACATTACTCTACATTCCGTAATCATTAATTAACCACACGACAAGTATAAGCGCCAAATAGTGTAATATTTTTTACTTTCACCAAAACAAATATTTTCCAATTATAAATCAAAATTCGAATTGGAATGTTCTTTTATTAGCCGAACGAAGGTAGCGCAAATCAAGGCAGCGAGCGTAGCAAGCAGGAAAAATGAATGATAGGAGAAAGAAATAAGGCAAACTAGGCGAAAAGCCTGTTCCCTCCTCGGTAAAGAGAAAGAGCAAGCGGCAATGCAGCAAGCAGAGTATTAGCGTTGCGGATAAATCATAAAGCAGCAGAGGCGTACTAGGCGCGTATGCTAATGACACGTCCTGCATCCTGTTCCGGGCGTTCTCACCCCTCTCCTCCCGACGTCGGCGGCGGCGGAGGCATCCTAGCCGTTCATTTCTGGCTTGGCGAAATTTTCCTTGCCAGCGAGAGAGAGAGAAATCCGGCGCGTCGGTATAAAAACGCGGCGCGCGATTCTTTTGTTCGCTCGCTGCGCCCCGTGTCGGGGCCGAAAATAAAAAAGGAATTATGCGCGCGAGAGAGGGAACACATTTCGTGCCTCCGGATAATGCTGCGCGGAGAGAGAGACCGGCGGAGAGCTCCGCGGCGGCGGCGGCGGCGGCGGCGGCGCGATTCTAATTAGCCAGGCGAACTTTTATGAAATCGCCGCGCGGACGGCGGGAGAGGGAATGCTGCATGCGGAACGTGTACTTTGATGCTAACGAGGAGACTTGTCGATAGTGGAATTAGATTGTTTTATTATCTCGCCAAGCTGTTGTAGATGTTGCGTGGAGATGGAGATGATCTGCATTTTCTGCGGTGGAAAAGAAATCGGCTGCTTCATTCGGGAGTGAATGTTTCGCCGAATGGATGTTTCTCTGGTAAAGAGAGTTTTCTACCTTTTTATTTTCAAGGAAACTTTTCAAGATGTTTTCTTTATTTTAGTGTCTACAGCATACTTTGCCAGATTTAGTTTGAATATAGAAAAATTCTCGAAAAGCTACTGCTGTCAGACGAGCGGGAATAGATGATTAGGTCATCATCAATAACGTGGAAAAGCAGCAGCCTTTAATATTCAGCGTATACCTCAAGAACAGCATCAACAGCTCGTTGCGCGCAAAAAAAAAAGGAAAGCAGAGAAGAGCGACGACCCTCCTTGGAGCGGGGCTCCCTTCTCCCTCAGAAATTCAATTGTCGGACAAGCGGCGGCGCCCGGGGCACAGAGGGCGTCTACGCCCACCTGCGATCCGGCCGCGATACGACAATGCTATCTCGATCGCTCATCTGCGCGCGGATTGAAACGCTTCCTCGTTTGCGGAAAGCCGCGCCAACGAGCTGTGACGCCGCGTTGGCGCAAGTATCATTTCGAAAGGAGGCATAAGCGCCCAAGTGATTCCGCCTTTCCGCCGAAGGAGACGCGACCGATTAGCCCCGACTGCTCGACCTGATTCGTCGCGTCGAATTTTCAGATTTTTTTTCCTATTTTCCACGCAGGGTTACTATGGAGATATCAATTGTGTGTATTCATTCAAAACGCAGGACAAAGCTCCAGTAGATTATTCCTACCGATTACGTTGAACGGAGCAAAGTTCGAAAAGAGCAAAACACTCGGTTACATCGGTGGGCATCGAAGCAGCAGTGGCAGCGAAGTGAGGCAAAACAGGAAGGGAGAGAAAGCTCGCGTCGGGGGCGAGTGGAGGCAGAGAGAGAGAGAGAGAGAGAGAGTGACGGGCTAATGGAGGACTGATGGCGATGTCTTGTCCGGGCGGCGCGCGAAGCCTGCAGCCACCTGCGAGAGCATCTGATTTACATTCGCGCGCCCTGCCCCAGGAAAGTCGCCTAATTGCCCGAGCCTCCCGAGCCGCTCTCGAGACGCCGAATGTCACTCGCGCCGCCGTCTGCCGTCCTCCTCTCCTCGTCCTCTCTCTCTCTTCGTACACTCGGCTCGGTGAAACGATTCGGACGAAGAGCTTACACGTGCTTTTCGACAATTCGATGGACCGGCTTTTAATCGAAAACTTTTGCAAATAGACTTGAAGTTTCTGATAACCTTTTTAGATTAGAAAATGGATTGTATTCAAAGTCGCGGAGAAGAAGGAGCTACTAAAAATGACGGAGCAACCGTCCGACGAGCGGGTCAGCGAGGCAAATTTCGGGAGCGAATCAGGCCTTAATCTGCGTAAGCAGCGTTAGACCGCGAGCCTCGAAGGCGCATCCATCTCAGGGCCTCGAGAATCCGGGAGCCGCAGACGTCGACAGCGCATAACCGCGTGGCGTGAATCGATAGAGCAGCAGCAGCAGCGGCAGCAGCGCAGAGCCTGGGCTTCGATCGCGGCGCCTGAAAGGGCTCGAAACCGGTAAGCCGCTTTCGGGGAACGAGCCGCGCGCTCTCCGGACTCGAGAAAGAGGAGGGCCAGCCGATTAGGTAAACCCGGGATTAGCGAGGCAGCAGCAGCCCCGGCCCCTGGATTCGCTTGCCGGACAGCCCTAGACGGACGAGGCCTGATTAACTGAATCTTACTCCGGATTTCGGTATCGCTGCGCTTCTAGCCCTTGCGTTTAGCACTTTCTTTACGCCTGGCAAGATTCGTTTAATTCTGGGTTGGCTTGCGATTTTTTCAGGATGGCTTCTTGTACGATTGAAGAAAAAAATTGTAATTATTTCTAAAATCAGAAAATTAGCCAATTTCTAATTGGAACTAATGATACGATTTGCTTACTAATCCGAAATTGATAATTGACAGTGTAAATAATTGCACTTTACTGTGATTTTTCGTCTATTCAGCCGGCAATCTATCCGGCCAACCCTCTTTCCCAGGCTCCCTATCCGTCCGTCCGGCTGCACAGGTCGGACCGAAAGCTCCGCAGCAGCAGCGGGGGAAAGCTCAATCAGGCAGCGTCCACTAATAATGCCAGGGCCTGATTTACATGATTGGATCGGCGTTACGAAATTGAAACTGCGCGTACAACGTCGGGTCGTTTCTCTCTCGAAATGGAGAGACACGAGGGCGAGCTTGCAAGCTCGGGACGCGTCGGACGGCGAGCCTCGCGCTCGCTCTCTATCTCTCCTTGGGGCAAGGAATTACTGTCGGCGCTCTGTCTCTTGGCGGCTGCGAGGCTATACTCGTCTCGGATCCGATCTCCCTGGATTTGGATTAGCTGATGCTCGCTCTTGCTGTTACTTGCGAATGCATTCGACGCCGCCGATTCTCATCATTTGGGGATTGCACTGCAGCTCGTACGGTATCGGCTTTTGCATTTTCGAATTCGGTTTCAGCTGCATTAGTAACGTACGCAATGATATTAGCAGAACAGCGTTAACAAGAATGCAGGAAGAAATAAGTATTTGCAAATTACTTCCTACCGCCGTTCCTCATTCAACGATAATTTTGATATTTGAATTGTGAAGACAACCGTTTGCGAAATGATAAATTCTTCCTTGTCGTCAAGACTTCGATAAATGTTTGCTGATAAATTATACAAATGTCGAACATGTGGGTTTGTGGGATTTGTCAAAATTACATGTGCGAAAGAACGCACAGTCAATCAGGAAAATAATATTTACACTTTTAATGAGTGTAGATAAGAAATGTGGAATTGACATTCCCACATTTGTACATAATGCAGATAATCTGAGGAAGCAATTTTGAAGATTTTTGTTTAAATTTAAATTACTGCCGCATGTCTGGGAAAATATTAGACTTTTATATTAACATAAAGGCTTAAAGATTTGAATAACTTGAAATGTTAATTTGGGCAACAAGAGATAGTGGCCTAAACTAGATTTTTTCTAGACTTTTTGAGCTAGACTTTCTCTAGACTTTAGCGAGGTTCTCTTTTTTACACGGAAATCTTTGTGAAAACGCTAAAGAAAGTGCATAAAAAAACAGAGAGGACAAAAGTTGCAGGTAAGAAGAAGCGGAAGAAGGAGATGAGAAAAGACTTTCTTTCTCCCAAAGCTGAGCGCTATCTTCGATTATCTAGCGCTCTCACTCTTCCTCTCCTCCCTTCTCTCTCGGTCAAGGCAAGAGATTAGTATGCTCGTATCTGCGAGCCCAAAGATCGTATCGGAGTCTCGCGGCCCTTTGCGGCGTTTTGTTTGCTCGTGCGTATTTATGCTCGCGTCCTTCTGCGCCTCCCGCCGAAAGGAAGAAAGAAAGAAAGAAAAACGGGAGAAGAGCTCCTCTCTCTCTCTCTCTCTCTCTCTCTCTCCCTCGGAAGATTTGTTTTATGCAAACGCGCGCGAGCGGCCATAACACTTTATTATTCGGCCGCGACTCGAAAATAAATAGCGATATTAATATCGAATTTATCGGCTTCGACAGCCGTACGTTCCCTTCGAAATTTCAGTTCCCGCGAGGAATTCTCGCTGCTTTCTTTTGGGGCTGCGTGCGCAAGCTGTTTATGTTGGGGGGGTTCCGGACGAATATTAATTACTTCCGCTGATTTCCGAAGGCGAATTTAATGCCGATCGCGGCCAGATAAAAGCGCCTGTACAAGAGCCGGAATTTTGCGCTACGCTGAACGCGGGGATTGAGGGGCTTCTTTTTGCGCAGCTTTTGTACTTATCGGCGAGATCCTGTGTAAGTGTGACATGCGCGAAAATTAACGTTATTTATTTTGGCTCTATCCGAAGTAACGGCGGCGGGGGATCTGAATTCATAATTTATTAACAATCTATGCGATTGTTAATCGTTTCATTCTAAAATCAGATTTCTTTTTGTAAAAAAGCAGCCTTTATACCCATTTTCGTTCAAACAAAATACAAACAAATCTGAACAAATGACTCAACAGTTGAGTGAAAAAAAAAACAGACCATCCGAAGAAAAGACTTGACAAGAATACAAAAGCAAAAGAAGCGAAAAAGAAAATGAAACACAATGCTCCAAAGAGAGAGAGAGAAGGAGCAAGATAGAGGAGCTGAAACAGGGAGCGAAAGAGGAAGTCGGAACTCGGGCATCGTCATCCGTCGTCGTCGTCTTGCGTCCGAGTGGGTAATCCCTTCTGTGTACCAATTACGCTGTCCACTGTACTCCGGCTCATGCAAATTGGATTTCGGTCGCGCGACGCCGTCGGTCCCATTGTGCTCCTACCTCGATCGAGCGCGTCTCCGCTCGCCCGTGAACACGCGGAAGAAGCCCCCCACCCCGCTTTTGTCCTCCCGAGGAGCCTTTTTCCAGACGCAAACTTGCGCCGACAATATCTCACTTGCTGGCTTTTCTAGCCTGGTCGCTGAATCGCGCGTATAAATCAGAGACTTTATTGTTGCTGCTTTAGAATAGTACAGCGTATTGCCTCGGTTTAATTTTCGTTTCTTTCATTCGTCCACGAGTCTACGAAACATTATTATTTCGAGCAAAAGCTTTTAAATGTCGAATAACTGTTTTATTTTATTTCTTGTACACGAAGCTCTGAATTACTCGACTGTCTAATAAAACTACTAACGATCCCAAGCAATGAAGCCAGTTTCGCTCTTCATCAGAGCTCCAGCTCACGTCCACCTTCGCCCCATCTTTCACTCATTCAAATTCAGCGAAACATTGAGATTTAGCCAAAAATGGGCCTGCCGTCAGCACGAATCACTCTGCTTTCTCTTTCGAGCGGCCTTTTCCTCGGACCATTACGCCTCTAAAGGATGAATTTTTCCTCTCTGGGTCAATTAAGCTCGGCCGGCTCGTACATGCAGCCGAGGTTCGATCGCGTTGCGCTCGCGGCAGGGGGAGAGAGAGAGAGAGAGAGGGAGAGAGACGCGTATATCCCGAGAGCCTCTTTCCCACGAGGACGACGATCCAGTATGGCCAGCCGCCGGTTAAGGACGCGCGGGAGTTGCGAGAGAGCCTCTTTCGATTAACCTAGCTAATCTTTCTTTTTACCTTTTTACTCCCCTTTCTCACTTGCTTATGGATTTGAGTATGGTCAATTTCGATTGTATAACCAATCATTCAAATTATAGTTTAAACTAATCGTGCAATTTAAAAAAAAAATTTATTAGAAAACTTTTGTATTGTCAACATATCTTGTCAGAAAATAAAAGCTTGAGTAACGCATGTCAATATCGCATCAACTTTTACCACCAACGCAATCACCCTCAAAATTTCCATGTCATCAATATTCCAGAGCGACTCGTCGCCGTCGCTTATATCGACATTTAAATCGCCATTAAATCTTAACCAGATATAAAAAAAAAGAAAGGATACGACCCCGCATAGCCGATTGACTTCGGCATATCAATTACTCGTGAGAGCTGCAATAAAAATTAGTACACACGCAATTTGAAATTCAAAGCACCTCCCAGCTCCATCGGCGCCCAAAAATTAAACAACCGAGACTTGATCCGAGAATCGGAAATATTTCAAAGTGTCTCTCTGACGCTCCGGCAAAAAAATAAAAAGATCTCGGATAAGTGATAGGACGAGCCGATCGTTTCGCCCGCTTCGATTATATGCGCGAAGGCTCCGATCGGCTAATCGAGAATCCAGACGAGTTATGCCGTCGGCACGTCGATCTATAAAACCGCGGTGTGTTAGATCGCGGCGTGAATCGCTCGAGTCTCATTGGTAGGCTTCGAGGCACCTGAGAATGACATACTTAGGACGAGTCGTGAGCTGATCGTTAAGGCGCGAAAGCAGGGATAAATTTTAACTGACGGTGTGGGAGCTAGAAGACACTCGGTGTCTGTAATTGTGAGAAAGCATTGGAAACTATCGGGCGATTGAAATTATTTCGGTAAAAAGCAGACGATAATTCTATTCGGCAAAATATAATTTATTCTTGTTTAATAAGGAGTTAGTGCACGAGAAGCACTTCGAATGGGAACAAGCAAAGCAGAAGCCAGCATTGATTTTCGCATTTTGAAAAGTGTACGCGGAAGGGCTCCTAAGCACTGGCGTAAACTCCGACAAGCTCTCCAGCGCTGCACAAAGGACATTATTACTCATTAAAGCGGCCGTTTCCGTGTCATCAACTTCCGGCGCGTCTCAAAATCGGGCGAAAAGAAAAAAAAACAGCAGGGCAGAGCAGAGAGGAGCAGAGAGCCTCGCTCGTGCACGCGAAGAATAAGTTTTACAGCGCGCCATATAAAGGCCATAACGATTTGGGGCTGGCTCTCTTCATTGCTCGCGCGCAATAAAGTCATCGGCCGCCGCGGCGCAGAAAACAGAAAAAGACAATTCCGCGGCCGCGTGTTTCTCTCCCCCCCTCGGGGCCGAGCGCTCTCGCGTATACCCGCTTTTATGGGGTCATTCAGGTGCGGTTGGCCCCTACGCAGATGCGTGCGGTAAAATCGAAAATCCCGCGCGCGCCCTCCCCTGGGCTGTAATTGCGCTAAATGCCCGCTGCATGCCGCCCGCGTATAAATAACCCTGCGGACCTCGCGGTTTCGGTGCTTTACTACTTTTCCTTTTTAAATCTTCTCCTTCGATATCCTACGAGTAATTAAGAATTTTTTTTTTCGCGAATCTTTACGACGCCGCGAGGCACACGTTCGTTTGTAAGATTCACCTCCTAATCCATCTTCCCCGCGGTACTTTTCTAGCGAGCGCCGTTTTACAACTAAAAGATTCGGTTCCGATTGGCCTTGACCGACATAGCCAGTCCCCTGAAAAGAGCTCGGAAAAGAGCGCAAAACCGTGGACTACTCGCTGTTCGTCCGCAGCGAGGCGCGCACGGATAGGAAACACGGGGGCCTTTGAGCTGCGGCGGCGGTCACATTGCGGCCTGCGGGGCTCGTCGCTCCGCAGGCAGATTTTTGCGGCGGCGCCCGGGCATCTGGCGTGCGGTCAGCCGCAGCGCTGCGTCGCTCGTGCATCACCGGCCACCGTATTAACCCCCGCCCGGTCCTGTGTTCGCCATTCGCGATTCCTCTGATCTAATTAGCTCGAGGCTTGCGCCCCGCGGCTGCCTAAGGGCTGATGAGCAATTTTTTTCGCACTTGGCGTTGGAACGTTTATGATGCAGTTTAATGTACGCAGACGATGTTTTCCATCAAAAATTACCATGAAAACCACGGTAATTTAGGGGCAGAACTCCTTTATAACAAAAATTATTTGAATTAGGTTAAATTTTAACGTGACAGCGCGGTAAAAGTTATGGTAACGTGATAAAATTTCGATACAAAAAGTAATAAAATTTGATATCACATATTTTAATAAAACTTGGAGTCACGTACTAATAAAATTTGATGTCACGAACAATTCAAAATTATATAATACTATTAAAAATTTAAAAACGACATTCTTGCCCCGAGTTTACCATCATTTTCACGGTAATTTTTAATAGAAAATTTTATCTGTGTATAAATGTTCTTAGATATTGATAATATGAAGAACCATTTTAATCATAATGAACTCGAGATTTTTCTGAAAAAGGGGGAGTCTTTACGTTTTAGGGTCGGTATACTCTGAATTCACACGATACAAAGTTTACGCACTAATATCGAACTCCCATTTGCGGCCCCAAAAAGAGGAAAGTGCTCTCAGCATCCGATAACTATACTACCAGACGCGAGAGGTGAACCTATAAAAATCACCTTTTTACCATGACTAATAACACGTTCCGCTTTAAAATCCCCCGGAGTTCAGGCCTTTCCATCTCGATAATACGACCTAATGAACGATCCTTTAATGAACAATAAAGGCCTCAAAGGCGGCGCTGCCGATTTTTCGCTCCTTTATCCGCCCGGAGAAAAAGATTGCTCGGGCAGCGTCAGGGACTCTCTAGCATCATATTCCACATAATGAGTATTGAGTTGCAGCGGACATAATTGAAATAGCAGCTTTGCGAATATTTTCGTGTTATTGAAGTCGTTCAATCAGCAGCCGAAGTCTCGGAGCACAATTCTTTGGGATCAATTCATTTCAGAATCGGCTTTGCACTGCAAAATCGAATTACATTACCAAACAGAATAATTAACAAGGAAAAAATTGAAGAAAAAAATTGTAAAAATTATTTCGTTTTTTACTTGAAGCAATCATTATTCGAGGCTAAAAATCGTCAGATCAGAATAAAATGAAAAAAAATTTGAAGAAATGATTTTTTAAAGAAATAAGCTCGAAGGCGGGCAATGTAAGAGAATAAAAAGTACATCCTGCAATTACTTGTTGTGCGTAAAATTTCGAAAATCGGGTAATAACAACGGCGATTCAATTAACGCAGGAGGGCCCTTTCTCGCAGGTATCGAAAATTTCTATAATTAGGCAATCGGCGCATTAAAACAAACCTGCCGGCGAAGCAAGTAAGCAGCGTTTCCGGCGTTGGCGATATTCCGAGAAAATCAATTTGAGCTAATTTCGCTCTTCTCTCTCGCGCTAAACGAGTTCATTAAAAGAATCGCGCCCTCTCGGCCCTCGGTAAAAAGGCTAACCGCGTCACGTTCGGAAGTTTACGTCGATTGCGCGCTTTCTATCGGGGCGGCCAATTACTGGCGATATACAGCAAAGTACCGAGATACGCTTTTGCGTAATGACCGTAATTGAGAATCGTTTTTGAGAGAAAAACGAGCCTTTACTTAGCCGCGGATATTGGATTGAGAAATCCATTGTTTGGAGGAGAGAAGGATCTCTCTCGAGCCGGGAAAATGGTTTAATTTTGCGTAACGTTCGGTATACTTCGTGCTTAATGGTACCAATTTTCATTTCGTTCCTCGGCTTCTCTTTTTGGCTTTCGTAAATGTACTTCACTTGATTTCGTGCGTTGTTTATAATAGGATGTATTTATGTAATAAACTTACTTCTTAATGAATGCTCGAATTTCTGATTGAACGCTTATAACTTGTAGTTACATGCTATTAGTTTGGAAAGTTGAAAACTCTATTAACTTCGAAACGTAAAAATATATCAGTAAAAATCGACTGAAAATTCTTGCGTTCAATCAAAAACCTTTAGTTCAGTTTTTAAAATGACTGCACGGAGAAAAATCGCTAGTGAAATTTACTTAAAAAGTATAAATAAAAGGTACTGATTCTGACTTAAGTAAAATTTACTTAATTATTAAGTAAGCCACCGCACGTGCGAGAAAGACAGAAAGATGGCGCTTCGGATTCGGTGAAATTTACTTACAAACCTGGAGTAAAGTTTACTTAACGTGTTTGCTTAACTTTTTAAGCAACTTTTACATAAATTTTGGTAAATTTTACTAGGGATTTTTCTCCGTGTATATGTAATAGCTATTTATATTTCAAAATCGTAAAAATAATCTGAAAAGTATTCATGGCACTTACTAATTTGCTCATTTGCATAATAAACTGTACAATCAATTAATAACGTTTATTAATTATTTATGAAAATCTTTTTCAGTATTTTAAAGAAATTTAGTTAGTAGATCAAGATAGCTGCTTATAAGAAAAAATATTTAACTAAGTTAATGATATAATTGTAATTTTATTTTACTTACATACTGACGATCCAAAAGCAGACGAGAGAGTCGAATTTGTCCAGATGCAGATCAGCAGAAACGATGAAACCATCGCCCATGAAACAAATTAAATGCAAATCAGATGATTATACTCTTTTACAATTTTAAAAGAAACTTTTAATGATAGCTCGAGTCTTAATTTATGCGTGAATGAATGTTCGCAAATATGTATCCGTTGAGAAAATAAATTTTATTATTAAATTGAAACTATTATTACTTTTTAGACGATGTTGCGTCCGTATTAAGACGCGCATTTTCAAATTCATGTTTTCAAGTAATTGTGTACTTATTAATTCGGAACTAGTTTGTGTCGTGTTGTTAATTATAAGAAATCTAATTCAGAGCAAAGAAGTTTCTTGTAAGAAAAAAAAGGGGAAATAAAGCAAAACTTCCCTTGTGTGAGAGTCGAGTACGTCCGGCTTAGTAATGTAAATAGCAGGGAAAATCGCACGAAAATCTAAAAGTCAAAGCAGGCTACGCGCTTCCAACCCCCGGAACTCAGCCATTAAATGCGCCCGAGTGATCCGTCATGATCAGGGAGCGACAACTATGATTTAATTGTCATCGCCGCTAGAAAAGAGGCATGAAATGAAAGCCGCCAACTGCCGGTCACGAAATATCTGTACGTTCCTACGTACGCGGCTTCGAGTGTGATAACATCTCTGTAATTGCGCTGAGAAAATTCGTTCCTGGTCGCGATGCATTTCTTCTTTTAAACTCGAGTTACTTATAATTTCATCTGATTTTTGTATTGTTTTTTTATTTTACTTTCCCATGCAATGATGCTTTAAGGTAAGCTGTATATATAGAAGTAAAGTATTTTTAAAACAAGTAATTATTCTACTTTAACAGATTTTAGCAGAGCATACAAACAAGCATTTACTAGTATAAATAACATCAATTATTGTGTCAAAATGGATCCCTAAAAGAATGTAGCTCGATAAGAGCAATTATCAAAGTAAAAAAGCGGAACGAAAAGATCTTGGATTGATTAGAAAAACGTTGGGTTCATATACACGAATTCGTCTATAACAAGAGACACAATGTTTTTTAAAGCTAGACTGCTTGGGAACGGAGAGGGGGCGGCGATGAGTATCAGGTGCTACCCGACGCAATTATGTAAAAGTTGTGCTTGCGCGTGTCTGTATATAAACAGTGCACCACCGCCGACACATGTCGCGCGGCTGATACCCGCGGCGACGCGCAGACCCGGAGGTGTCGCCCGAAAATTGTCGAAAGATTCTCTATTGTTATTGTTTATAGATCGGTAGCTAAACTGCACTACATTGTTCAATCATTTTAGACACTAGCACATTTGACACGACACGATAAAAAATATTCTATATTTTAGTAATACTAGTTCAAAATGAAGCAAGCTTCATTTTTCCAAAGTATAATCACGCGACATGAACGGCAAACTGGCAACATGTGTTTCCCAATGTAGCCCTCGTGTCCAACGTAGGTACTGCGCTTATGACACATCGACGCGGATCCGCTGATGCCGTCGGTCGGGGCGACTCGATATCGAAAAACGAGAATGAAGAAAAAAGTGTGAGAAAATGTAGAAAGGAGGGAACGGCGAGTACTTACGCACGCGACGGCGGCGACCGCGAAATACGAGACGCGAGCGGTAAAGTCGTACCGGTGTTTTCATGCTTTCGTATAATTTGACATGCTGTCGTACACGTTATTATTCAGATAGATTTCGAGATTATTCGTACGCGACTGCCGGAGTATGCCGTATAAACCGATTAATGTACTCCTCGCATTCTATCTGCTTATTTCGTTGCTCGTTTTTTTATGGCGCTTCAGCCAGATTTGGTGTAACCTAGTTTTTAGTGCCAGCGGAACATGTGTTGAACGTGTTACCGAATGTTTGGTAGCGGCTAATACGCGGGATACTTATGGCGTACATCGAGCATAAACTGATTGGCTTTCCAGTCATTTTTCCTTTTGTTTGTTTCGATATGCGCCTTATTTGCTTATCGGGATTAATATCATTTTTTTGCCTATTCGATTGATGTATTCATAGTTTCAGCCGTCTATTCCCTTAACAAACATATAACTAGGAAAAATAAGTAAAATTCAAGAATTGACTGATTGTTTAATTATATTAATGATCCAAAATGTAATTGTAAGAAATTGTAACGTATAATTATAAGGTAAATTAAAAAAAAAATCATAAATTTAATAATGCTTTCCTTTCAAACGAAACGTGCAACGAATTTCAATGAAAATGTATTCACCGTAATTTTCAGCCTTAATGAAGTACGTTAAATAAAGCCCTCAAAAATAATTTAAATAATAATACGAATGTTCTTTTAAACTATGCTACAAACTGGACTCGTCCGTGTACTCGCCGTTATAGAAGTATGCGTGCGACAGAGTATGAGGGAGGGTACAAGTGCAGCGAATATACGCAGAGTTTTGCGTAATTTTTACTCTACGAGGATCAGCCCGCGTGTTTTGGAGTTGAGAAGGTCGAGTGCTACATATTCCGCTGTAGTGCGTTTTATTGTTATCGCCGCGGGATTTTGCGTATAGCTTTATTTCCGGCCGTGTAAAATTCGCTAAATAAAAAAGGGTTTTGTTTCCTTTTTTTATCTCCTCTTTTTTTTAACATGCGCGCTTCCATTATTGTATTTGAAATTGCGCCTTTTTTTTCTATTTATGAGAGTCTATTTGTAGGCTTAAAATAGTTTATATACTTTAGAGAGCACAAAAAAAAAGGTAAAAATGCAATAATTACTAAATCTACGGGTTCGTATTATAAAACTAGCAATGTTGTAACAATATTTTACCAAGAATCGATTTTGAATGTTGCAGACGTCAATGATGGTCATCCTCATCACAAAAGCGTTGGAACATCGGTACCAAAATTTTCCTTACAAAGACAATAGACGGAAGAAAAGAAGAGAACCGTTAAAGAACCGCGATAACAGTTCCGATAAAAATAATGAACTTTCTTCCCCTCCTCGCAGCTCGAAATATCTAGGTGTCAGAACGGGACGATGAAATTGACGGAGCAGAAAGAGGAAGGGCGTAGATGTATGCAGCCTCCCTGGCGCCGCCGCCAAGGGAAATCATCGCGGGCCAGCACTCAGGTGAAAACATAAATTAAAATATATTAGGACTCGGAACGAGACGCGCGCACCCGGCGCGGGTGTTATCCATCATGGGACTGTGGGACAGGTGGGGTAAAGCCTCGAAGAGGTGCGAGAAGATGCCTCGTCATTAGGCGCGAGCGATATTATAATCGACTCTTTTTCTGCCTCTCTAATATCCTCTTTTCTTTCCCGACGATCTCGGGCTTCGTTTTAATTTCGGCGACCTATTGTTTTCCTCGTGTATTTACATACGTTTTTCGACGAGGACGCGGTTCTCTTTTATTCGTGATGGATTGGTTTTTAAGGGAAAGGAACTGTACTTTTTAAAATCCAATAACTAAGAATGACTTAGTGTCGCTTATGAAGTAAAACTGGAATTAATAGACAGACCTGAAATTAATAACAGATGGTATTCAAAATATTGTAGACTCATAGATTTAGTAAGAAAGAAAACGAGTCAAAGTAGATCAGACGCATCGACAGACAGAAAAAAGGCCCTTCGGCGCTTAAAATGCGCATAAAGTAGTGTTTAGCGCGCGCTTATACGCAAAATTGCTGTAATCCCTTCGCGAGGGACTCTCACTCCCCCCTCCCCCGACCGAGCGCAGATTTACATACCGATTTGCATAATGCTTATAATTCGAGTAATTATCTCGAGGAAATATACACAATTTAATATAATAGTGGACGCGCTCAGAGGGCCGATCTTGCGTTCTGATCGGGTTTTCAGCTGAGCTCCGGAATAGGAAAAAGTTCGAGAGTTATCAGCAACCTATTTTACGACCAAACTTTTATTTATTTATTTACTTAGTCTGTTTTGATGAATTTTTTTGTTCAATTTGTAATTAATTATATAAAGTATTAAAACTTTTTAACTTTTTCAAATTCACACAAACAGGAATGTACGAATGATAATACTTATAAGAAAAACTATTTTAATGATTATGTTACGGATAGAACTAAGCGAGCGGTCGAAAAGGCTTAAAGCGAGCTGTAAGCGCAGGTATAAGTTTTAAATAGTAGAATTTTTTCTGGACATTTGGCATCGCAAGCGTTCCTTCGCGGCGTAGCCCGACTTACACGAATCGGCAAGCCGATTCGTGGCTGTGTAGCCAAGTTAAGGGTATCCCTTGGGGCGCCCTGAGACTATTAGGACCCCGAGAGGGAGCTTGCTCCATGGTATATGTGAGTCCCCAAGTGCACAGGAAAGCCGCAAGGCAAACCTGGAGCCCTCAGGCTCGAGGGCAAAGCTGTGGAAGGCGTTGTGCGGGCCTCCATGTGCCTCAGAACTGGTAAAGTTTCTACTACACTTAAGCCGCTCCAAACCTCTTCGACAGCGTCGCACGACCTTGCGCTCCATTATACCTTCGCGTGCGCACGACCGCAATAAAACCGTACGTCCATTTGGAACTCTTTTAAGGAACATTTTATATTATTATAAGCGTCTGTATGATTAAAACATCTATGTAAAATAAGTTAGAAAATGTAGCCATAAAATAATAATTGTAAAACACGAGGGCTGAGCAACCCAACCGGCTCGGACATCTGGCCCAAAGACGGCGCTCGGAGAAAAAGGCCAAAAAAAAGTTGGCACGAGTTTCCCCGAACGCACCTAATACCTGCGAGGGAAAACCCCTCTAAGGAAGGGCAGCATCGGCTACCTCCTCCACTTCTGTACCGAACTATCGAATCAAACAGAAGCAGAACGGACAGTCAGATTCTGTACAGCTTTCGTGCGCTGACCTTCCGCTTGTCCTATTCGTGCTCCACTAGCGGTGTTGCTGATAGTTTGCACGTCGTCTCGGTTTAATATCATTTTATTGTTCGTTTTCAACAATTGTAAATTCAGTCTAATATTGTTTCGAAAATTGCATGTAGTATAATTTAGTTAAACATTAAAATATTTTTATTGTTAAAAATCGGAAGTGAATTTTGTGTATTTACTTTTCGCAATACTTTGTCCCGAACAATCATAATATTATTGATTATGACACAACTGAATGCTATTTTTTCAATTCAAAATCAATTTATGATTATTATTTAATCTTTCAAAGTTTGAGTATTAAATAATATTTTTTATTCACTTAATCCTTTTTTAAAAGGTATTTCATTAAATTGAATTTTAGTAACGTTAATATCTTTCATCGTGTCAATAAATCAGTTATTGTTAAAGTTAAAAAATTTGGGAGTTGGTGAGCGGAACGTGAAGGGGGGAACCCCCTAGTATCTTTATATAACAAGTATATACTTGATTTCTGATTTGGTCACTTAATTATCAAATGCTCTACAAGTATATTCCTTTTCGAAAAAAGAAGACTAAAATACACTTAACTAATTAATCGATTCAGCGCAGCAGCAAGAAAAAGTTGTAATCCTCGATCTCGGCGTCACATTTATCAGCGATTGCAGTAAACAATAATTAGAAGCACAAAGCGGGACATTAGTCTGCAAGTCCAATTAAAGCGGCCGTCAGGAGCTTTAAAATATGCCCGATGGCTTTTCGCACCTTCCCGCGGCGACCCACATTCCTCCGAAAGCGCTCGTTTTTTCTCTCCTCGCGGTCGGCCGGCCGGTCCCAAAAATGAAATACACCCGGCCCGTAATGGTCGCGCCGCAGCTCCTCCTTTAGGCACGCTCTCGCCTTTTATTTATACGTTTCCCTCTCGCGCGATTTCTCGCTTAAAGCTCGTCGGGACTCGGATGAGGAATTGCCGGTGCTCATCAAGCGGCAGGGCTCCGCGAATGAAGATCGCGTATGCGCGACGACGTTATAATCTAGTCGGGGGTTTATTTTATGGCGTGTAATCCCCCGTGTCGAGGTGCGAACGGGCCGTAACTCTTTTGTTGGCACCGCGGGGTGTCGCGGCACCCAAAGCAACCGCTAACTAATTCCCCACCGTGAATGCCCTCGCTCGCGCGCTTCTTCTCTCCTTCTGCTCTCTCTCTGCTTCTCTCTCGCCGAGAGTCGCTGCTTCTTTTTCTGCACATCGAGTTCCTTCGTTTGTTTGCTCCGCTGTCGCTTTTTCCGTTTTTTTTTCGGCTTCGCCGCAGTGCGAGAATCGTCGGTTTACAAAGTTTACGTGAGCGCGGGGCCCGGTCATTTTAAAATTCTGCACGCAACTGCTTCGTTTCGGTCGGTAGGTATCCTCGGCTAATTATTATAAATCAATTTTATCATATTGAACCTTAACTTAATGACGTTTGCAATTAAAATTTCATTTTCTGCCGATCAAATTTTCCTTTTTATTTCCTTTATATACACTCTAGATTCAATTTTAATTTAAGCGCGATCATTGGCTGCTTAAATTTTGTACAAAAAAAAAAAAAAAAAAAAAAAATGGTTAATAAAAATTCGGAACCCGTAGCAAAGACCAGCAGGCGGACGAGCCTCGTAGCAGGTTCAATTCCCCGAACAAAGGCCTCTTAATCGCGGAGGCTGCGCGTCTGCATTTTAATCCGGCAGGCGAATCAGTTGCTCTGCGTGCTTGCGTCAAGCCTCTCGCGCCGGAGGAGAGGCGGCCTCGGCGGCCGGCTCTCTTTTTCCCCGGGAGTTGACGCGCGCGCGAAAATGATCCGTCTCCGGTGCAGTGCGCGCCCGGCGCGTATGAGCTTGCGCGCGCGCAAACCCGCTTCCGGAGCCGAGGCGTGGGCGCCCCTTTACAAGTTTCTGCGTACAAACAAAATATCTACCCAGCCCGCCCACGCCGGCGACGTCGAGCTTCTTAAGGACTGCATTTACTTCAATACTTTGCGGCGACGCAGCTCTCCTACTTGCGGCTAAGTGCCCAATTTGCGATGGAGACTCGGCTATTTTTCAAATTCTATTAATTTATGTTATTATTATTGCGTCTCGTTTAATAGTTTAAGTATCAGCTATAAAGTTGTTGTTATAATAGTTAAAAAAAAGTCTATGCTTGTTTCGACATGATATCCAATTGAAATTTTTTTCTGTAGTGATTTTAATAAATTAAACCTTTGAAAGAGATTAAGCATTCGCACAATTTTTCAGGTGGCAATATAAACCCAGTCATAAAAGAGTCGAGCAAAAAGCGTCCGTATAATGCACACAAAGTATTACACGCAAAACAAGCATCCCATATGTTGTCTGAAAACAGCAAGGGTTCATTTTTCAAAAAAGCGCTCGACGTCTTCATTTGGTGTCACATTTATCATTAATTACAACCAGTCCCCATAAACATCGAAAATCCGCGGGGTTGAAAGAGAGAGAGAGAGAGAGCAACCCCCGTGAAACCCTTAACAAACCGTAAGCCATAAACAGCGACAAAAACAATGGCTTCCCCTGCAGCAGCTCTCTGTGTACAATATTTCACGAGTTTTTTTCCAGGGCCGCCACGAGCCGTATACGAGGCGATCGCATAATGCGAGGAGATACAGCTAGTCTCCGCGCGGACGTGCATGCGGATCGCGAAAGGAAAGGCAAAAGTCACCCTTCGACAACGCGGGTACCGTAACTAATCGATGAGCACGCAGCCGGTCTCTCTCTCTCTCTCTCTCTCTCGATCTCTCTCGCCAAGCGTTACAGTCGCTCGCTCTCGGAGGGAGAAGGATCAAGCGTTCTCGGAGCCTCGCCGAATTTACGCTCGTTCGACCAATGGATCGTCGGAGCCAGTCGTCGTTCGACAAATGTCTTTGTCGCTGTGCTTGCTTCGCTGATTTCTGGCTAAACGAAATATTTTCTTTTGATGGTAAAACTTTAGATCTGTAGGATTTTGTATTATAAATAAACATCGCTCGTTTTCTTTGCATGAAAAAAAAAAATACTTTAGGGAAAGTAGCAAAAAGTTTAGTAAAAATTATATTGCAGTTTTTAGGAAAATTTATTTAAAGTAGTTATACGAAATTAGTTATGCGAAAAAATTTTTCAATATTTTTTTTAAATTGTGGCAATTTTATTGGTTTTGGTAGTAATTTTTCTAAAAATATTTTTCTCCATCATACAGAAATACATAGAGCTCTAAATTACAAGTGTGGATTTTACTTATACCATGAACGGAAAAATAATTCAACAGCCGGGATATAACAGAATGTTGACCAGAGTCTCGTTACCGAATGACTAAGTTATAAATACAAAGCAGCGGAAAAAAGTTAGCTTATCTCCTCTGAAACTATATACCTGTCCTCGCATATGATTACCCCAAGTGAAAGTCCGCTTATCGGGAAAACTTTTTCATCACAGTACTTACAGGCGAACTAGCCTCCCGGGGCAGCTGCCGGACAGCGCTCGTCTAGCCCGAGCCATTGTCGGGTGCAGTGCTGTTTTGAACCGTCGATTACCCTCCGCTCCGAATCTGACTCACCCTCGGTAGGATTTCGCGCTACCCGCGAGTCGATGCGGGAGGGAGCGGGCGAGCTCTCCCGGCATGCGCACACTGTGCGCCGCGGCTAAACTGTTTACAGGTCACGTGACTCGCAGCGGCGAGGGGCTCTTTCGGAATAATGAAGAGAGAGAGAGAGAGAGAGAGGCTTCGTCAAGTGCGGTGGACCGTAAGAGGTTACGGTTTCCCATGACGACTTTAATTTCGCCCATTGTTCGATTACAGGGCTCCGAGCCAGTCTGCAGGAAAGTAAGCACGAAAGCGAGCGCCCAGCCGGAGAGTTCGTTATCGTCTGAGTAAGAGATGCCTTTATCGGTCCTGATTGCCCTTTGCAAGTCATCGTCGCAGCTTCGAAGAACGGCATTGTAAAGGGCGTCCCGATCGGGGTTTTGTGTGACTAATGAAAGGGTTGAGCAGCGCGAGTTTCTTTTGCTTATTTGGGAAAAGCATTGTAGCGTTCGAAAATGAAACCATTTCGAATAAGAAGCAGAAAACACCCAAAACAAATTGAATCGAGTTGATAAATTGAATTTCAGCTCGACGATTGAAAAAAGCAATAATCGGCCACGCGACTCCTCGCGTATAAACAAGCAATCAAAGCGTGCAGAACGTCTCAAGGGCAATACGCCTCTCGGCGCAGCGCGCGAGTCACCGCGATCTCGGGGCAAAAAGGCAGCTCCTCCTTAAGATTTCAAGCAAAATCAAAGGGGGCCTTTCCCCGAAGCTCCCCGCGGCCGCTTTTCGCGCGCTAATTGCCGGCGGCGGCCGTAATCCGAGCGGGGAAAAGCGGGCGGTCAGCAGCAGCTGCCGCCGCCGTGCCTCATGCAAAGAGTCATCATCGCCGCGCGGCGTTGTTTCATTCATTCATTCATTCATTCATTCATTCGCTCGTTCATTCGGCCCGTCGAGGATCGTCATTGGGCTTTAGGCGCGCGCCGCTGCCACCACGATCTCGGACAATTAGCCGCGCGGCGTGTTCATTCAGGAATCATGGCCCGAGAATGCCTTCCGAGTCATCGCTTTACGTATATTTATGTTTCCGACGGGGACGGCCACGCTTCTTCCACTTTCGTTCATTGTCGCGAGCGCGGCTGTATAATTGACGGCGGCCGGCGGCGTCGGCGTCGGCGGCGGCGCGTGCAGCGCGCGACAGATTTTTTCGGGCCGGCCAGGCGTACTTCTTGGAATATGCGAGAGGAGACGCAAGGCACGGCGAGCCTATGCTGCCGGAGAACGCGACACTTGACGGCATTTAAAGTCCTTCTTGTATTTTTATGAGCTATTTTTATTTTCATCGCGCGGCCGATTCTAAGTGGTCGGATAAGTGGCCCGTGTGCCATGTTTAACGGGTTAATGAAATTCTTGATAAGTCGAAGATTTGCTCGGAAATTTTCGAGGCAGAAATTCAGTTTATCGAAATGCTTGTAACGTGAATGGGGTTAAAATTTAGATTCAAGTATTTTAATTCGCTTTAAGGATTTTTCTAAAAACCTTGTGAGAAATTTTAACTACAAAGAGGATGCAAACAGACAAGAGGCGTAAAAACGTCTCATTAATAGGATAATTGTGAGTGAAGCTCAATCACTAACGCATGAAGCATTTTCTTCGCAAATAATGCTTTGTGTTTTGAAGAATTTTTTCAAAATTTTTTCAAAATTTATCATGTTGCTGATTATTGACCCTTAGAGTCACAGCTTTTTTTGGAGATCGATAGCATAAATTTGAACTTATATTTTTGATCTGAGTGTACTTTTAAACAATTTAAGATTTTTTTTTAATTTTTAACTAATTAGTATGAATGTAAATGACTCACATTGATTTTTTCAGTTGTCCTCTGTACAGGAAACTGTGACTCTAAGGGTTACTAAAAATCACAAATCATTAATTTCTATCATTGGTATTCAGTGCGCACACAATTTATCAAACGACGTTTCTCACGAGAGAACCTGTTTATCAAAACCTCTAAATTGCTCAAGTAAACTTATGAATTAATAATGCCAGATATCATTTGGATAATACAGATGCTTCGTCTGCAATTACTTTATTGCTTCGTGTAGGTACTTTTGTTTGCTGCTTATGACTTGTGGTGCACGATGGTTTAAGTTCAAACATCGCGAGCGTCATTTGAATTGTTTAAGAAGAAAAAAAAACTGTATCCAACTGATTACCGTCACATTATGTCATAATGCGCCCACGGAGACCGCACACGGCGAGCCGGGCTGCTTAAATTGCATGAATTACAATCTTAATTAAGTAATAAACCTCGGTGCCTAATTGCACCCTATAATAATAGGATACACATGTCTAAAAGATATTTTTTCTCAGAAAGCTAATGAATATATATCTGGCGCGTTTCGAATATTTTACCTTCGTTGATATTATAAATGAGCAAAATTTTTTTAAACAAAATTTGAAAAAATCTTACATTTTTAAATAATTTAAGTAATTCTTTTAATAAAAACAAATAGTTTTAATTACTCGATAATAATATATCGTGTTGTCGAAGAAAAAATATTGTATTTAATTAATATGCTGCGGTGAAGTTTGTTAAATTGGCAGCAATTTAAACCATTGATAACAAAGTAAAATTGAATATTCAGCTTAATTCTTAAATTTTGGACGTCCGGAAAAAAAAGTAAAGAACAAGATGCGGCACGTGCAGTCCATTCGGAATAATTAAACGAAGTAATAATAATAATGATGATGCATGACAATTCTGATTATCAAGGCGACAAACGAGCTGGTGGCCCGCTTTTTTTATTGGGAGTCCAGAGCGGAAGCAGAATCGTTGCTTCTGCGGCCCGACCTTCCTCGTACTTCTTTTTCTTTGTCGGATATTTAATGACTTTTTCGGTGCTCCTTCATATGATAGAATTTACTCCTCTCGAAGAGATGAAAGCTGCCGGGCTTTTATTTCGTATTCCGGTTCGGATGTTACGAAACGGGAACGCAAACGTCGCTTGGACCAATTTACCCAATGTATATCGTACTTGATTTCTTGCGCAACAATATTTTTCTCGGTCATTTCCCAAGTTTTGCAAATTTATTTCACACTATACTCGGAAGCAATTTGCCCCGCTGCGCATTTAGTTCACACCGAAGCTCTCTCCGTCAAACTCGAGCCCCAAAGGGCAAACTAAAGCTCGATTAGCCGTCTCGAGTGCTCGAAAATGCAGCGCGCGCGCAACGCGTTCTGAATACACACAAAACAGAGATAAAAGAGCGAACGTGATTCGAGCGAAGCCAAGTGCGCGTCTGCGAGAGAGAGAGAGAGAGAGAGAGAGAGAAGGCCTCTTGCGCCCCTCGGCCCGATACGACACATACGTGCATTACTCTCTCGCTTAGTGCTAAAACAAACAGGACAATTCGCGCCGAACAAAGCTCCTCGAGCGCGAATTGTATGTACACCCAAAGAAATCTCCTTATCGCTTGAGCTCCGCGCAAACTCCGGCTCCGAGTGCTCGCAGCTGCGCGACAATTCCACGGTTATTACGCTGGAGCACACGTCGTATATCGATCGATCGACCCGGGCATTTATTCGCCGAGTATAATCACGGCCGCTCGTGCGCCACTTGTTGAACCATTCGGGCCTTAGAAATTCGTAATAACTCTTTTGCGAAACGTTTTAGTACTTGGGAGCTGCGCGCGCAGACGAGTGGCAGCAAATGGCCACGAGGTCCTTCGCCTTCAGCCATGCGTGCAAGAACGATTTAAAATCGCTTTCCGGAGGATAAAGGTGGCAATACGTTACCGAGAGGGCTGCGTAATCTTCTCAAGTAAAGCACATTGTGCGTTAAAAAAATTACTAAATTTTTCGACGTTCTCTCGCGATCGTAAATTTTCTCAACATATGCCTTCTGCAATAAGTATACTTGCGCCGAGTATTGAAAAAACTTGTAAACTGTAGGTATTCGGTCGACTGTAAAATAAAAGAATCACCACATAGAAGCAGAAGCGCGTTTTTTTAGCGGGGCATCTCTAAATATAAATGAGGGCATGAGCCAAGAGCTCGACGGAGGTTTCCAGAATTGAGACAAATGGAGAAAAAATTTGGGCGAAAGAGAGAGAGAGAGAGATAGAGCTGTGTCGGCGGGGCTGCAGCGGGTGGGTGGCACGCGCCCGCTGCCGCAACTTTAATATACGAACGCTTAATAGGCTCGCTGTAACACGAGACACACCGGAAGGGACATCAAGCGAGTGTCACTCACTCATTTAGGGACTCTCCGTAGTTGTGGCTCTGGTGGTGTGTGCGCGCGTTAAATATTGTGTTGATCCTTTTTTCCATTCGTTATCGTGCATCATCTAATTACGTCAGAACATCTTTTACGCTCTCTCCTCTTTTTCGCCTTCGCCTCCCGAGCGCGTGGGGCTTTTAATTCCATTTTTCAGCTGCTTTTACGTTTTCTACAATGAGTCGACTTGGGCATTTAAACCTGCTCGCTTATATGGAACGCAGCTCCCCGGCGAGTTGGCATTAATTATTATAAAATTAATTTAAGATGTACTTCTTTGTATTAAAAGAAAAGAAGACAAAAGGCATGTGCGACACGAAACGAACAATTTTGAAAAATTTCATAACCTTAAAATGTAATCTTAAATAATATTATAAAATGATAATATACCTCACAATCAGAAAGAATTAGTACCATATCGTAACTTAAATGGTTGTTATTAAAAAGTTTTATTTTATTTATTACGATCGACACGCATTTTTTAGATTTATTATAAGGTAGCAGCACCCAATACGATCTGCGAGTCTAATATGACCCATCTCTAGAATGTCAATTTGCACTTTGCACTGCTAAATCTAACTGTAAGTTACTAGGTCAGAATGTTTCAGCTCCGTTCGAAATATTTACATTAATTTCAACCTCTGCTTGTGACTTGAGATTGAACTCTCGCCCTGTATTCAAATATATAAAAAATAAGACCTATTCTATTAAAACACAAATAAAATTACCATCCAATCACGTAAAGTTCATGTATTGAAAGCCTCTCAATACCATTAATTACACCAGTTTAATCCAATTTATCATTTCAAATTTTAAAGTAGTAATTTAAAACAGTATATAAAACCAAATTTTTCAAAAAAGTATTAATTTTAATATAATAAATATAATTTTTTAAGCAATTAGTATTAAATTCACTTTTTCATTGGTCTCAAAATGAGCAAAGAGAAAATAAACTATATATGTTAATTTGTTTCTAATTATTAATTACACAATTAAAAAAATAATTGCAATTTATTAAAATCGCCAAAAAGCCTGGCACATACGTTATTATAGAATATTTAAATAGATTCGTTGTCGTGTACTCAAGTAGGCATCTCAGCCTATAAACCTGCCTATGATAAGCGTGCCTTTTTGGTAGTTTTGTTTAATAATAGTACTGGTTCATTTATGATTTTCAAAATCAATAAAAATATATTATTGCAATAGTTTGAAAATTAGTTGGGATGTATTGAATAATGTTATAATATATTATGTCTATTATATTATATTATACCCTCTATTATTATGTATTAATACCTACTATATTATATACATTATATAAAATGAAATATAACTCACACCCTTTAAAACAACATTTAATAATTCTTTTTAATTCTCTACAAATTATTTCATTTTACAATAGTGTCTCTAAATAGATAAAAGATTTGATGTTTTTCAGTAAAAATATAATACACTTATGTAGTTAAGAAAAATTGAAACTAAATTAATTTACATCCTGAAGTTCAGAACGCAGATTCCCGCAAAGACTAAACCAATCACCGAATCCAGATTACTCACTTATTAAAGCATCGCAAGATTCAACTTCCGCTCCACTCTTATTCATCGAAACTATATAGCGGCGAGTCCGCGAAACCGGCCGCTTCCTCTATTAGCAGCCTCGCGCTTTCTTGCCGATCCTTCCGCTCGTCGAAAACTGATTGAATCACTCATTGAGCTTGCGGATCCGTGAATCACGAATAAGATCTCGACAGCGCGACGTCGCGGCCTCTCGGAATAGCTGCGGAGCGCTTCATTATCCCCGGGGGCACAATATGCAATCGCGTGACGACTCGACGACGAGTGACCTCCTTTAGTTCGATAACGACGACCGCCGAGTCGCGGAGCTGTCGATTTTCCGCCGGGACATGCTTAAACGATCATTTCCACCGTCCGTGTGGAAGCTTTTGCGTGCTCGTAATGCTTTGGGACGCTGCGCGTTCGCGAAATTCACGCGAAACATCGTACTTTTCGCCGGTTGCTCCTGCAATGTCATTTAGAGCCAGTTTCAAAGGCCTCACGTGGTTTACGTCTGCGAGTTTAAGGAGGCACTTTGCGCGCGCACTAAATTTACTAACTAGTCAAAGCTCGTAAAATATTGTTTAACAAATCAGTTTTGAAAAGCTTTTAAATTGGTCATTTAAATATTCTTTTTTCGCGAAATAAACGGTGATTGATAAAATTTCGAATTGAGCGATCACTGAACTTTCTCCTATTTTAAAAAAGAAAATTAAATTTGATAATTAACGAAAAGTTTTACAATCGATTAGAAATTGTACAAAGTTTGTGCAATAAGCAAAACTTAATAGTGTGGTAAGTCTAAGTACAGGGTACGAAATCCGAAATGAAAAGGCTTGGTTAGCAAATTAGAAACCGAGCAACAGAAGACCCTTATAAAGGCCATTAATGTGCTCGCCCTGGTCATACAAGTACCGCGAGAGAGAGAGAGAGAGAGAGAGGGAGAAAGATTGGTACGCGCGTGAATACACAGAGGGAGAGCGGAAACCCTGCTTTAGCTAAACAGTGCCACACACATGGCTACAGGCAATTAAAGCTCGGCGTTTTGTCATTGTGTTTTTAAGGCTTCGCGCCGAATCAATGCTCTCTTTGCATTATGCCAACATAATACAACTCTGCTGAAATTGGCTGAATCGTATGGAAATCTGAGATCACAGGAGTACTATTATTTGTTTGTTGAATTATTTGTTTAAAAAATATAAGTTTTTTTTTATTTACATAAAGCTTGCAAAAAGTATTTGCTATACTGGATAAATTGTATTTTATTTCTATTATCAACATAGATTTTGAAACAATTTCGCTGGAAGGAATTCCGCATCCCATAATAAGACCCAATATTAAGGGACTTAGAGCTTGGTAGAGCATAAAAATGATCACAAAAAGGTAATAAATCAATTTTAATCAAGAGAAAACGCCTGGAAAATGCCTCTATTAGATAATAGCGTCAATAACCGCGAGCGTAAACACGGTTATTTTTTTATAAGGCCAATAAAAGGAATTCGAGGCGGCTTTTGTATAGTGTGTTATTTTTTTTATTGAAACTGATGGCGCGGATGCAGATCGCGTCCAAGAGGCGCCTGGAAAATGCCCGTATGTCGCGTTTCAATTGAAGAACCGTCACACCGGATGCTATTCGGATGGAGCCGCGCTGAGTCAAGTAGCCAACTGCGGAAATAGGCCGACGAACGGCGTTGATTGCTTCAATTAGTAGGTGCTGCGCCTTCGTGGAATTATTCCGCCGCTCCGCCGCTCTCTCGCGACCGCCGCGTTTTCGTCGCCCCGTTATATAAACTTCCGATCCTCGTATATAGGGTCACTTTTTTCAGTCGGTTACTTTGCTCCTCGTTAAAACTGATTGACTGGTTATTTTAACAAATTTTAACCGCCTAATTAATTTTGCGACTGAAGATAAAAATTTGCATTCCCGTAAGTATTACGTCGGAGCAAATTTTCGTATAATTGAAATCAATGGGGAAATGTTCGAAACAGCGCACGAGATACGATAAAGGCGTGTAAATTGCGCAATAACAAAATGCAGTTCTCATGAACGTCCGCAGCGCCGATAAATCATTCGCCGCGGCGAAAAACGTGCAGCTGAACGAATTAATCAGAGCCAGCGGCGCATAAATTCGCTCGGCGAAAAAGAAAAAAAAAATAATAATAAAATAAAATAATCCACAGCTCCGGGGCGCGTGCGAATCCCGGAAAAAAGACCGCGCTCGTCTCGCTCGGCCGTCCGAGTTGTACCGCGCTCCAACGTCGCAAAATCAGGCGGAATCTTAAGCCTTTCCAGGCCATCCGTTCGCATATCGACTCGCGCTCGATAGCCGGCCGCCTCGGTCTCGCCTCGCTCGCGATAAAGCTGTACATAAGAGAGCGGGCCAGAAATTATTCTCCGAGAAACAATTACGCGGCCGTCTGACGAGGGCTAATTGAAGCCATTCAAGATCACGGCGAGAGAGCGCCGTATGTACGCGAGAAGAAAAAAAGATTAGCCGCGCCGCGGCTGTGCGCGCGGTGCGATGTATCCTTTTGCTTTTGTTTGCGCGCGCTGCTCTCGCTCTCCCTTCTGCGCGTGCGCGCTCAATGTGTTCTAATAAAGTGGAATCTACGCAAGTAGGCCGAAGGCTTGCCGCGGGGATACGTTTCCGGCCACCATCATTCTGCTCGTCGACTCTCTTTTCATTCGTTTCGTCTTACGCTTCTTACCGGCTGCTGCTACTCGGCTTCTTTCACGACTGTTTCTTTTTTTTCTTCTCTCTGCAACCTGGCAGCAGCAATATTTTTAACGTGTCATTAGTTTTATTAGAAATTTTCAATAAAACTCTTACATGTTTTACCAGAATAAAACTCATATTCCTGCAAATTGAACTAAAATCTCTCCGGCTTGTAAGCTCATTTTCGGAATTCCTCCTCCCCTCGCGATCGAGGCGAGGTTTCTCTTTAAATTCGCCAGCGTTGCCCGGTTAATTCGCGCAGTGTCCTCTTTCTCTCGGAGGCAGCGGCGCGCGCGTCCCTTCCAGCTTGCGAAACGCGCCGCGCCGAAACGAGAGAAAGAGCGAGAGCCTCTTGCGCGCCTCGCGCTCATTCATTCGCTCTCGCTTCGTGCTCCTCGGGCCTGGCGCGTTCATTCATTCGTTTAACACTTTTGTGCGCCGCGGAGATACGGGCCTTCCGTCGCGAGACGCGTCCTGGGAACACGGCTCTGCTTAACTGTTTTGTACAGCCTGATTAGCGCTAATGCACGGCGGTTTTCGCCTCGGGTCAGTCTAAGCAGCACGCTGAATGTATTTCGCGTTTGAGGGCTTTGCTTTGTTAACTGCGAATTGATGAATTATCTTGAAGGCGCAGATTTATTGTAAGCGAATTAAGTGTTAAACGTTGTCGGAACTATCCATCAATGTTATTTTATTGCTGACATTTAAAAAGCTTTCAAAAGCTTGTAGTCATAATTTATTTAATTTTATTAATCTTTACCGAAGAGCACCATAAGTGTCATTTTTGTGCCACTAAACAGTCTGCAGGACAGTTGCATTAAGGAACTATACATTAGAGGCGTCACTCTAGAAAACGTAAAGTCACGTTAAATTCATTTATTTGTGAAAGAAAACAGCCAGCATCGGCCCCGGGTCCAAGAAAAGGCAAAAGCACCAGAAGGCAGTTCTTACTGGACAAGTGATAAGCGTGATGCCGAGCGCGTCAGAGTCGAAAATTAGCCCGAGCTCGTGGCCGGTTAAGCAGACTCGGTCGAGTCATCTGCTCCGACGAATCTGCTTACATAGGTACCTATACCGAGCGTACTTGCGTCACTTGCGCGTGGCTCTGTACGCTCGTTTCGACCACCGAGGTACTTGACTCTATCCTTGAATTTTGCCTAGTGCCGCGAAATTGACTCTAATCGAAACGCCACGTCGCAATGTTTTTCATCTCCGCCTGGCTTTTCGCCATTTTCAACGGCTCTTGCGCGATTTATTGCAATACTTTGTAGTTCTGACGTTTATTCGTTTTTCTAAAAAATACATCGCAACTTTTGTTTAAGTGAGTAATTAAGTACTATCCAAAATATAAATATTCACTACGCACGCTTTTCCGAATATCGTCAAACAATAATCGATCGCGTACTTGTGAATGAAAAAACGATGCGAGACAATAGGAAATTTCACCAGCCATCGCCCCCGGCGGTAACAACCGTGCAGCGGCAGCAAAATCGAATCGTCCGCTTCCACGGAGGAGCTCGTGCGCGCGCCGATTAAAGGTCTCAGCGGCGGCGAACCACCATTACATAAACCTCCAGAGTCCCCGAGTTCTGGCGCGAAAGCATCACGTCCCCGACCTCCCCCCCGGCTCGGGGAGAGAGAGAGAGCTCTTTTTTTTCCGCAGCGCGCCGTACGTCGGAAGAAGCCCCGCTCTGAATCGAAACTAGTTACCGCCCCTGTCGGGGTCGAGCGATGCGTTTTTCCCTCCGTTCACCCCACGAGCCGCCGCCGAAATCTATTGACGACGCGCATTACCCCCGGCCGAACCCAATAAAAGAGGCGCTCGCTCGCCCCGAGTTTGTGTGTGCGGCTTCGAGGCTGGCTGCGGTCTGTGCTTTGTGTAAATAGCTGCTAAGGTTCAAGATGGCGATGTCAAAATAATCCTGGTCGAGCGAGTCGGAGGCCAGCGCTGATTCCACGATTCGACGGCTCGGATGCGACTTGTTCTATATATGTTTAAATATGCGCTCATTCTCATTAGAAACTCAACGCGTAAATTAGGAATTTCAGAGTTCGTAATAATATATGGTTAGCATTTTACAATGTCTATCGCTTTTTGCAAATGAAACGTACAAATTATTTAATATCCCAGATAATACTGCATTCACAAAGAATGCTCGCAAGACGAATAGCAATTATCGTACCACCTACAGTGTAAAGATCAAGTGCCAGTTTAATACATAATGCAAATTGAACGTTACTCCTGGATGTACAACGTATAAGTTCCGAGGTATTTATGTACTTCGTACAGATATGTGCAAGTACGGCAAAAAAAGGAACGGTAAAAACAAATAAAGTATAAACTTCAAGAAGTTTATAAAGTTTAACAAGGTGACTAAAGAGAGAAACTTCTTAATCTTGCCTATACTTATTGCAATAACGAGAATTGCAGTGTCAATTGGTATTTTACAAATAATTATCAAACAGATGACCAAAGTCGCTGATATTCGAAAACCGTTTACCGCAACAACCGAAATCGCGGCGAAAAAACCGCATCGGTTAATCCTCGGCAGACGTAAAAGATTTGTGGCACTGCAGCACATAACGGTTTCGAAGCCCAAGATAAAGCGAAAGATCGGAGTGAGAGCGAGAAGGCAGAAAGTAAATAGGCACGGTGTGCATACCAGCGAGCACTTGCCACTTGGCGCAATTGGCCACGTAAGTGTTTACCGTCCCCTCGGGCTACGTGACGCTATGCCGCGCGCATCTCTCTCTCTCTCTCTCTCTTTCTCTCTCGGCCGGCTTCTCTCTTCGCGCTCTATGCGTCGCCTCCAATAAAGGGGCGACCTCTGGCCCTTCGCCGAATCCAAGAACCGCCGCCGCGAATCATCAATTCAGGCAATTAGACCCCCCAAGACCGGCGCACTGCTCCTCTATCGCCTGAGTTAAGGGGATCGGTGCACACTTTGTTAGCGCGTATACCTTCCGCGCTCCCGAGGCGAGCCTCCGAGAAAACTCTTGCTGCCCTGGCTTGCGCTAAATGGCTCGATCGCTTGATGATAAAGTGGAGAATGTTGATTATGTTTTAGAATATCAGGTGCATTTTTCCAAGCGATTTTTTTAAGCTTGCATTACGTAAAATATCATTTTAAAATGTATAAACTTTACTACGTACACGTAAGTTTCTCCATCATGGTTCAACGTAGAACAGAATTTAATTGCAGAATAGGGGACACCAGTATAAATAGAAGTTGGAATCAAAGTTATTATTTTATTCAAGTGCCACGTTTAACTGTTACATATTCATCTTATACACCGATTCACGTCACAATTTACCAATTAAAACTAGCAGCGTATTCATAAAGTCCTCCTTTACGGCTAAAATTATCCGCCGACCGCCAAACATTTCATTCACCTCAGCAGCTTTTAACATATCCTAAAAATGCCGGTATCTCATCGCCGACGCGTCCGCCGCTCCGCGAAAACGCTGCGGACCGCGAAAATATTTCACGTCACTCGCGCCAAAGCAGGCAGGAGCATATTTACCTGTCGAAAGCGTACAACAAAGACCGCGCAAAACGAGCGTACAGCTCTTTTTCCCGGCTATATTTATACTCGGCTCGCCGCGGGAGCCCCGAGCAGAAGTCGCCTGCGTATGTTTGCTCGCGGTCTGCAATTTACGCCTAAGCACACAGAGGCAGGCAGGCAGGCGGGCAGGCAGGCGCGCGTGCGGATCGATGCCCGGCGATCTCGAGTAAGTAAGTACCTTAATAAGAGGCCGTGACGTCGCGGAGGGACGACGCATGCCGAGCACGTACGACTGCGCGGGTCACAATCCCATCTGACGATCCGAACCGGTCGCGCAGCTATCCTCTCCTAAGTCTGCCGAGCTTCGCTTATTGTTTTCCTTTTTTCCGTTTGCTCGCGGCATTCCTCGGGTGTATTTTCCGCCGACTGGTTTGCTGGAAAAGCCGGGAGCAACGAGCGGCGATTAACGCGAGATTCGAGAAATTATTCAAAACTCGGTGCTCTCTCTCTCTCTCGAGCGGAAGAAAGTTTTGAAATTCTCTTCTAGCGGAGAAGCGAAGCTATCGCGGAACGGCCGTAGCAATTTCGTACTTTGCAAACCACTTTTGCGTCAATGATCAAACGACTGCTCGAGAAACGAGCGCCGAAAAAACAGTGTCCCCGCGCAACGGGGAAGAACGAGGGGCGACGAAAGAAAGGAGTATCAGGCGCGAATAGCCACCTCCCCGCTCGCGCTCATCCGTCTCTCTGTCTCTCTCGGGCTGACGATAAACAAACGATTTGAGCCCCTTATCAGGCCGCCGGTCGCTCGTCGCGCATTCATTGCGGCCGCACACGCATTAGTTTCGGGCCTTAAGAGGCCGCTCGCGCGACGACGCCGCCGCCGCTCTCGGCCCAGCGGGAGCGAGCGAGGAGCGTACGTGCAGGCTGCAGCCGGGGGCCATTATCTTATTTACGCCTCATTGTCTCAATGCGTATATCATGCCGATACCTCGGCCGCCGCTGCTGCTGCTGCTGCTGCTGCTCGCTGCTCCGTCGTCGCGTCGCGCCTCTGCTGCTGCGCTGTGGGGGAGGTGACAGGGGAGATTCGCGCGGGGACCGCTGATCGCTTGTTTTTTCGTGGTCATTGAAGATTGGACGGGGACGATTGGGGGAATTAATTGTCATTTTTCATATGTAAAGACGGGCGGTGAATAAAGGTTATTTATGCGATATGCAGTTTCTCTTTTTTCTGTAATCGTGTTTCAAAGCAACTTGGGGTGCATATTGAGGCTTAAACATTCAATTGCCTTCAGGGTTTGTGGGGCTTATCTAAAATTAGATTATCCTTGATGGAGAAATGATAATTTGACAGTGAAACGTAATATCGATTTGAGAGAACTTCGAAAATTTAATTTGATTCTTTTTATAAAATTCGCATAATTTAAAATTTAAAATTTTTTAGTTAATAGACAAGTTACGCTGGTACTTAAAGCAAAGTAGAAAGGTGTAGTTCAAATATCACACCAAACATTATTAGTTTCAGCTGGACAGTAAAAGGAAATCGATAAATTACACAAGCTGTTTATTATCCTATGTACTAAGTCTATAGAAGCTTGGTGTAAAGCAAAGTTCAATCTTTAAACATTGTATTTCTTTGCATCCATACTTTGCAACTTTACACTTGCAATCTTTTTAATTTTGAAATAAAATTACTACAAAAAACAAAACTTTATGTTTCTTAGTGTTTTTTTTTTAAATTTATGAATCAGTTTTTATTGTAATCGAAGCATTACCTCTGAAATATAGTAAAGCGAAGCTGCTTGCCACTCTCTTATTTCACAGGTGCAACATATTAAATCTGGGCACGTTCAAATGTAATCGCCTTCGGGTCACACCTTTACTACGTCCTGTAATTAGACTCGCACCGAGGCACTGGGCTTTACCCTCAGAGTCCGTATATAATTCATCATGTTTTCTTGATCGATCGATCAACGGCATAAATACTCTGCATTGTACAGTTTTAATTCTGGGCTTAGTACAGCAACAAAGTTTCGTTAGTTTTACGTAACGTATACCAAAGTCTATTTTAAAGTTTACATCAAATATTTAAGTGGAAGTATATAAAGACCTTTAAACACTTATTCCATGAACTTTCATTTAGAGAACTTGCATTCTTCTTATTTTTTAAACTTTCATCAGTCTACTATATTAGGATAATTATTTTACACTCAACCAATTAATAGATCATAAAAAAAATGAAGATTCACAACAGTTACTTTTACACACAGTTAAGTGAATAAAAAAAAAATCATTTTATCGATACTCGTAAGAAGTAAATCTGCGCGTCGCATGTAGCTGTAAAGGTCCCGTTTAATGATCGAAAGCAGGCAAACCGCATAGCGTGTCTAGAAATACAGAGAATTGACGGGGAGCGTAATAATACTTTTTATAGTATTTATTTGTTAAGTAGCGGGTGCTTTGTGGCACACAGCCCGAACGCCGTACATAGATCAACGGACTGGCTCGCCGCGCCGATATATTCCTGAAGTCTGCGGCATTGATGTTCTTCGAACGCCGACGGGAGCTATGAAATATGCACGGACCGACGCATCGATCGTCTTTTTATTTCATTATTTCGTCATTTTATCGATACTCGTGCCGTGCTCGCCTATTCTTTTGTGCGCCAACTATTTTGGTGAAGCCTAAGTCATTATTCATAACGTGACTTGAGACCCATTATTGACGTTGTGGAAAGATTGCATACTTTTGGAGAGTGAAATTATCACTTAATAGTAGAATGCGTAATATTTTGACCTATTTTTAATTTCAATTTTAAAAATGTTTTGAGATACATTCAGTTCATATAAGTAATTTGAGTTTCAGGTATGTTACATCAAAGTCAAATAAATGTTTTACCCATTGAAAAAACCATTTGAAAGAATTACATAAAATAGAGTTAAATACGTGACTTAACTTTGAAGCCAACTCATCGAGGTTTTTATTACATATCCAGGTATATTATTACTTCACCGAACCTTCAACCTTTAAAATATTCTTTTTACTTACAAAAGTATAACTGGTCTGTTTACCCTCTTCGGTATCTACGGATCATAAAAATTGGCTTCTAGGCAATTTGCGGCGACGGAGAAACGCACCGAGCATCAAAGAAATGGTCGCCTTCGGAGGAAAGGTCAAGGAAATATAGTTTATGGCTGCAATAAAGCAATTCCGAAGGACTCTGTCCATTGTCTTAATCCTCTCGACAGACGGAACTTTATATGTCATGTTTTGACAGTTGGTGGCTTTGCCTGTTAATTTTATGATCAAAGGTCTAAACATTAGGATATTAATTTTTTTTTTCACCGATCTAAATTTTTAGCCGCAATAAAGAGTTATTTTAAATTTATTATACTGTCCATCTTAAATTAAAATAATGATTCAGATATTTCAAGTGAGCATTGCGAAAGCAGTGTATTTAAAAATAGTATTAAGATTAAATGTAGGAAAACCGCAGAAAATATTTAAATATCATTTGGTTTTTACAGGATAAAAACTTTAGATTATTTATGCAACGGTTTCTTAAAAGTTATAATTTATAATTTTCATTTCTTATTTTTTTCACTGATAAATGTTTTAGTAACTTTTGTTTGGTGCGTTCATAATTTTAGAAAGAAAACTATTATTGTTTTTGATTTTCAAATTATCAATATTAAGAGAGCTCATCTTGCTCAGATTGATTAAATATTCAAATTTTTAAAAATATAATAATAAGATTGAACTGCTTTAAGATTACTTTGAAAGAATTTTAAAATGAAAACTATACTTTTTGAAACAGAATGAAATTCGTTAGATTTGTTTGTTGTACCGGTAATAAAGGGAGGGTATGGGGTGGAGGATAATTTCAACTCATTGAGAATGCAGATATTTATAGAAAAAATGTTGGACATTTATTTATCATATGTTCTATACAACATGTCTCATCTCTCCTCCACGCAATCGCATTCAACGCACATACGCATATTTACAGCTAGGAATCGGGCGATCCCTCGACATCTCATAATATTTCTTAACATTAGAGCAATAATAATAATCTTTGAAGTTCGTATATACAATTTACGCGAATAAATATGATACGTATAACAATTTCACCGGGCAATACCGCAACCCAGCCGTCGCTCAATAAAGCTGATAACAATAAGTGTCATTTCGTTTCGACTATCTACAATTCAAGCTCGCCGCGGCTCAGCAATCTATGTACAGGAGAATATAACTACAGGCCGGCTGGCGCGACCGTCGTCGAGATCGCGCGTCGGCAGCCGCTATTTACAGATCCTCAGACGAGAGCGGGGAAGCGTCGTCCGACGGCGGCGGCGGCGGCGGCGGCTCAGCTCTGCCTGCCCGTGAGGACGGTGATGGGCTTGAGCAGGAGCTGGGGCTGGTGGTTGTGGACGCTCGCGACCGGCGAGTGCGGGCTCATGGGCTCGGGGCTGCTGCCCGGCGAGGCCGTCGTCGAGGTGGGCTGGCTGACGAAGCTGCCCGCGGCGTGGCTGTACCTGGACTGCTGCTGCTGCTGCTGTTGGTGTTGGTGTTGCTGCTGCTGCTGGGCGAAGACGGCGGCCTGGTGCTGCTGGTGGGCGGCGAGGTTGCGCAGCGTGGCGTAAAAGTCGTAGGGCGACCCCGTCGGCGGCATCGCCGGGACGGCGGCGATGGCCGAGGAGTAGGCCGAGGTGGGGGCCTGCAGCAGGCGCTCCATCGAGAAGCCGCCGTGGGCCGGCGGCGCCGAGGAGGCTGGCAGGGGCTGGGGCTTGCAGGGCAGGCTGGCGCCGGGCAGCAGGCTGGCGGGGTAGCCGCCGGGGGTGGTGGCGGCGGCGGCGGCCGCGGCCGCGGCGTAGGGCGCGTAGGAGGTGGCGGCGGAGCGCGGCAGGTAGGGCAGGCTGTAGAGCGAGGCGGGCCAGCAGCCGGGCGGCGCGTACGGCGAGGGGTAGAGGCCGCCGAGGACGGCGCTGCGCTTGAAGGCCGCGAGCCTGGAGCGCGAGGCGGCGGTCGTGCGCCGGCGGAGCTTGCCCGTCGTGCCGCCGATGAAGACGTCCTCGGAGCTGGCGTCGAGCATCCAGTAGTTGCCCTTGCCCGGGTCGTCGTAGTGTCGGGGCACCTTCACGAAGCACTTGTTAAGCGAGAGGTTGTGGCGGATCGAGTTCTGCCAGCCCTGCTTGTTGTTCTCGTAGTAGGGGAAGTTGCGCATTATGTACTCGTAGATGCCGTTGAGGGTGAGCCGCTTCTCGGGGCTCTGCCGGATGGCCATCATGATGAGGGCGTTGTAGCTGTAGGGCGGCTTCTCGGCCTTCTTCTTCTCGGGCTCCTGGCTGCCGGGCCTCGGGGCCGCCTCGGGCTCCTCGGGGGCGGAGGTGCGCGAGCAGTCGAGGGGCGGCGGGGTCTCGGAGCCGTCGCCCGTGACGTCGAGGTCGCTCGAGTCCTCGCTGTCGGGCGGCGGCGACTGGCTGGGCGCGGGCGTCCCGGCGCAGGCCTCGGGCACGATGTCCCGGATGCTGAAGTTGCTCTTGAGGCTGGTGCGCTGAGGCGGGGGTGAGGCGGTCACCGTCACCTGCTCGCGAGAGCCCTCCATGTTCACCATTCTTCTCTTGAGATACACTGTGCTGAGGAACTTTCCACCGAGTGCCAGCGAGTCGTCTCTGAGCGGCTAGGCTCTCTCGGCACTTTCACAATGTTCACTGAGTCTGCGCCACTCTCCGATGGAGATTCACCGAAGTTGCTCGTCTGTGAGACTGCACGCTTCTGTCCGCTCCGGGCCCCCACCTTGCCTTTTATAGCGGCCCCCAGGGGCCCGCCCCCGGAGTCGCGCCGACGGCCTCCGTCGCCGCCGCAGCCAACGGGGAGGGCTGCTGGCGGGAGCCGAGTCGCCGTCGGCGAATGGGGGCCCGAACGCGACGGCGGAGCCCGGCTGGGCGGGGCCGAGGCCGAGCGGCGCTGCAGTGGGGGACGGGGCGACGGGGAGAGGGAACAAACAAATCCCGGCTCGGCGGCAGCACTCGAGAGGCGCCCATTCGCCGAGCCGTGCCAATAAACGGGCCGCGGCAGCATTTGCGTGCGCATTTACGGCTCCGTAGGCTCGTCGTTAGCGTGGACTTGTCAGCCCGGTGTCGGAATAATGGGAAATCAAATTTCGGAAATGACCGGGGTATTGTTTTAGCGTCACGAGCACCGGGCTCGTTGTGCAACAGACCTGCTGGGGAATAAAGTTTCGAAATATTTGGAAATTTTTATAGTTTTATTACGGTGACCGATCTTTGGAGATTGTAATTATAAGCCTATACCTATAATGACACGTTCATAGGTATGAGGTAGACAGGTATAAATTTAATATTATATTTACACGTCGTTGATCAATTAAAAATTATTGTTATTTATTTGAAATTTATTTTCATTTTTGAATACCTTAAATTGTATTGGGTTAGTATAAACTTATTTTCTATTTTTCTGGATGCTTCATCATTTTATTTATTTATGTAGCTGCAATCCGTGTTTTCAACCGCTTCTGCGCAAATGCACATTAAGAAGATTTTACGTTATACAAGATATCTGATGTTTAACTGTAAAGTCGTATTAAACCATTGTAGATCCTTGACCGTCCATAAATCATTCCAATAAGCTTTCTTTTGTTCTACAAATTTCTAATGCTATATTATAATATTTACTAAACACCTGCATTTTATCTTTGTTTTAGATTAACTGAGACGCGCAGTAAAAGAATTAAGCAATAAAATTGACTCTTCCAAATAATGAATTAACTTTTAATTTTTATTTTACATTTTTCTGGAAAAGTTTAAGCAGGTACAGAAAATACTTTAGGATTCAGGAGATTGGGTGTAGCCCATTCTATAAGCACATAAAAGGTTAATGTAATCTCTAAGTAAAAACTGTAGTATAAATTCTCACTGTACCTTCGTGTTAGTGTTTCAGGTATATTAAGGCAGCTCAACACCTGCCCGTTTCAAAATTCTTAATAAATGCAATATTTAAATATATAACCTATCATCATAAAGCTATAAATTACAATTTTCAATCTTATAAATTAAGTATTTATATTATTCGCTTTCATGTTATATATTTTTTTTGTTTCAAAATATAAACAAAGATTGTTTCATTTCTTGATAATTTATAAATTTTATTGAAACATCTATATAATATACTACATAAGATAAGTATTAGGGACCACACCAAAGAGAAAAGTTTAAATATAAATTAATCTAATTAAGTAAATCAAATTTATTTATTATATAAAGGAGATAATAGTCTATTAAATATGCAGTAAAGTATTTATAATATGCTATCTAATGATAAATATATAGAAAATATAGCAAAGTGCCGTCTTCCTCACACTCTCGTTTTGCGCCGACTTACCTTCATGTACATTGTAAAAGAAGATTTGAGAATATCAACGTTGCAATTTTTTTATAGCTAAACATTAATTAATGCTTGTTAATATAAAAATTTATTCAATACTTTAAATCCGATAAAAAGTTGCTTTTTTAAATAAAATATTAGAGAATGGTAATAAATAAGATTAAAAGTATATTATAACTGTAACAAGATAACAGACTTTTTGCGAGATTAAAAATAATAAGACTTTGTAATTATGGATTACTAAAAATAGATTATTTCTCTGCAAGCTATAGATTCGAAAAGCGATTGTTAAAAGTCAGTAAAGCCTTATCTCCAAAACGAATCTCTTGTCCAGCTTTCAACAGAAGCCCGGTATACTAAAGTGAGACCTCAAGAGGAGGACTCCCGTAAAGTAACCACACAAGAAGCTTTAAGCAGAAGCAATAATTTCCGTCAAAAAAGCGGCAAGCTGCCTTTGAAATTTTCCCTCGATCTTAAGATCTCGCCGGATAATGGCGGCAGGTTGACAAAAGCCAAAGCAGCCCTCGATCAGGGAGGTCCGAGGCGCAACGAGGAGGGAAAAATTTGTATGCCCAACAAAGCGACGAAAAAAATACAATCATCGATTCAAGGAAATTTTCATCGCTCGCTTTTGTTTTAAAACATTTTTTAGCCTTGGCGCGCAGATTAATGAAAAAAACGCAGATCTCGGAAAAGGTCCCTTGAAAAGTAGCAGGCGAGACAATGAGACATGAGGGTCGGGACGTCTCTCTTATTCTCCTTCGCTCGGAAAATCGGTTCGTGCCGCAAAGGAAAGAAGTAAAGTTGTCTTTGGACCGGTCGAATGACATCTTTATACGTGCTAGGCGGACCCCCCAACGCGAAGACGTCGTCACCCCGGGACGACCTGCAGATTTTCTGATGTATCCTTTTCTCGGCCGAGGGCCGCCGAGCGATGGCATTTCGGATTTTTTCGCTCGCAGCTGCGAGGCTACACGGAGCGTCCTGCTCGCTCTCGTTAATCGCGTTTAAAAAATCAAGATCCTAATGCCGAACTAAGACTTTAATCACTTTAACCGGCGCGTCTTTATTTAACTTTCCCAAAGCCCTGATTCTATTATGCTGTCGAAAAGAGATTATTGATAAATAAGCAAACTGTTCAAAGCCTTCAACTTTATAATACAAACAGTTGTGTTTTTTAATACTGCTTCCAAAATTACTTTAAATTAATTTACTTTTTCTAGGCGTTCCTTAAAATAAATTATAAATTACTACTCCTGTACAAGTAAGACAAAAACACAGCGGGGAATGAAAAAGACTGTCGTCGAAAAGCAGATGAAGACATAACCCGAGAACAGGCCATTTAAGTAAATCAGCAAGTAGCCTTTTAAAACCCGGCAATCATCGACTTTGACGATCCGAACAATGGGGCCTCGAGCGCAAAAAAGGGCAGCAGCAGCCGCACTCGTCCTTCCTCCCTTTCCGGGAAAGCGCGCGGAAAAACAGGAGGCAGAGTGCGGCGGACCTCCGGCGCGCTATCCGAAAATGAGACGTCTCTGAAAAATAGATCTCACGGGTGTTCCCGCGCCGTTCTCTCGCATCTCCTTTGTCGGCGTGTCGAATCGCGGCTCCGGGCCGCTCATTACGTCATTATCGGCGCATTCGCCACACGGACGGATGTGCAGTCGTTCGGGGCGGCTTTTCCCTGGCCTCGTGAAAGGAGACCCGACGCGAGGAGGCTGATCGCCCGAGGAAAAGCGCCCTCCGGACGCGCCCACTTGGAGCTTGCCATTCGACTCCAGGTAGGGCAGCCATTGGTCCAACAAACTGGCCCTATTTGTTCAACAGAACCAGTCTACTTGTCGTTAAGCCGACTAGTCTCTGGTGTGCGCGCCGCTCTGCTTTTTGGGGTGCGCGCCCCCTTTTCCCGCCACATGTCCCCGCCGGATCGGAGCTTATTGTTTTCGATACATTTCAATGCTGTCGGAAATTGGGGAAATCAATTTTTCAATGGCCGAGCAGTTGTATTTTTGTTTTCCAAGCTGTTGATGCGATATTGAAAATAAACTGGTCCTAGGAAAATAAAAGACTTTTGGCCTCTCGACGACTAACATTTTATATAAACCGAGTTTTTTAAAAATAATTTTCTAAAAAATACAAAATCGTTTCAAAATTTATGAAATGCAATTAATTTTCCATTATTAAGATTTACAAAAAATTGTTACAATGCAAAGATGAAACTCAATAATTTTAAACAAAAATATACTATATGAAAATTCTAAAACGATAAATAGTCAGGTCAAAAATCCAGGGTATATGTTTCCCTTACAAATTTTCGATTGTACTTTTATCCCCTCATTGAAAGCAAGGGGCGTGCCCTCATCGCGGTAACTATGATTTGACTAAAACCGAAGTGAATGATTAGCCTATAGAAAACCGAAAGAAACCGACGTGAGAATCCCTTGTGAATGCAGCAAAAGATTTTGACATTTATATATCCGATGAAGTTGTCGTGTCGGATTTTTTTCTCAAAGGTATCGTTTTAAACTTTACTTCTTTCGCGGGAAGTTCGGTAGTTTGTTTGAAAAAAATTTTTGAAAAATTAAACAAAATTCCTTTTTTCGATTGCATTCAAATATTTGCGATAAACAAAAAACACGTTATGTAAACCCGCAGTGACAAGCATCAACAGTCGCACACTCGATCTTAAAAACATTTATTTAAGAACTCGCGAGCGCCAACATTTCCGTTGACAAACAATATTTTGAGCAACAACATGTCCGGCGCGGGCGCACAATGCGGTCAGGGTGCACGTCAAAGCAGCTCAGTCGAAAAGTCAAAGGGGATCAGTTCATTGACTGCTTCCGGCGAATGTGAAAATCCGAGAGAGCAGTCGAAAAGAGCGGCGCAAAAGTCGGTGAATGAATAAAGAGCGCGGAGCTATTCGGGAGAAGTCAAACGGCGCATGAAACTATGGGCGCGAATAAAAGTCGGCCGCTGCGTTGCACTTTTGCCGCTTAGCGGGCCTCGCTCACGCCTGACTGCAGTCGAATGTGGGCCATTTTCGCCTTTTCGACGCTGCCCGCCGGAAAGAGTTAATCTCGCTCTACCCCGAAGGAAAGGGCTGCGAATGCGCGACGTGACGCGGTGGTTTATTGTAAAAAGTCAAGCTTCCCAGAAGGTGATGTGGAGTGTTAAGGCGCTTTGCTCGAACTTTAAGAGTTAATCGGACTGACCTGTCTGCGTAAGCGGCTAATCTGCGGAACTCTCCTGTTATGTATCTGCAAGCAACCTGAATTGTCGCCGCTGCACTTTGTGGTTCTGATGCGTCAATGAAGGGTACATTCAAGTAAAACTTTGCGCATGCGGCTTTCAGTTGTTAAGGGAACTAACGTTTTTTAGATTTGTATTAAATTATTTTCTAAGGAGATGGTTTTATGTCACTTGGACATCCTGCTGAATGCAAAACAAATTCAAATGTATAAATCTAAGTATTTTTAGAACGCGGTCATTTATTATTACATATTTTACAATATTACTAGTAAAAAGCATTTTATATTTAAGAAAGTAAGGCTTATCATAGGAAATTTAAAAAGGCAAGTATTAAAAAATCATAAATACGATGAACAAAAGCGTGCTTTCAGAGTAAATAAAAAGTATAAGAGAAGCCAAGGCAGCCGAAACAAAAGTCTAAAAAAAGAGAGTGCGAAAGCCCGATAAAATCGGTAGCACAGGTCAACAGCATCCCTGGCGGCAGCAGCAGCAGCAATCAGCTTTAAAAGGTCGGCGAAAATATTTGTCGAGGCTCAGCGTCCGAGGCAACAAACTGTGCTGCGCCGTGGCCAGCGGATCGGATCGACTGGCGGCGCGCAGCGACAATGACGGAAATCTGAATTACCTCGCCGGCGGATAATCCTGGCTCCTTGCTTTTTTCCCGGCGGAGGAAAATAATCTGGATTTGTGTTTAAGCTGCTCTCCCTCTCCCTCGGCGTGCGACACAGCGCGCGTCAGCTCCGTCGAAAACTTCGGCGAGAACGAAAATAAGACGCGCTCGATGCCACGGGGTGGTCTGTTGTGCGGGGGCGTCCGCCGCTAAACACTGGGCGGCGCGACGAGCTCCCGAGGAATTAGCCGCTTGCCATTATGCGAGCCGGCCTAAACGAGGTGAGCTGCAAATGAGCCGCTCGCCTTCCTTCTCCCTTCCGCCTCGCTTCCTTCTCGGCCGTCGAGAGAGAGTGAGGGAGCTTTGACTCTAAGCTGGTTACGCGTCACGCGGAGTCAGCCGAAGGCGAGAGCGGCTCCTGCAAATAGGATCAGGGCCTGATAATGTTGTTGCACTGGATTCTGGGCCAGGCCTTTTCGCCGTTTGCTTTACTCGAGGATTAACTCGGAGTTAACGTATTTGGTAGTTTTTTAGATCAAGCTCGAGAGTAAAAAGTGATGCTATCGAGCGAACGAATTTTTTCCCCGTCGAGACGAGTTTCTCAGCGAAAAGTATACTGCAACTTCAGCAATCTGTAATGTATTCAAAACAAATGATCCCACAGCTTATTCTCCAATTGATACAATTAAGAGCGAAGTGTTGTAAAACTTTGTCGAATAAATAAATTGAGTGGAGAGGCCGGAAAGTTTTTGAGCAGTGCGTTCTTGAACTGTTATTTTTAGTTGTCTGTGGGCCAAACTAGACACTTAGCCCCGATGAAGCTCATTGATAGACAAAGGCTGCTCTCAATGCGAGCCTCGTTAAGGTCATGAAGTAGTTGAGCCTTACGCCATTTATACCCCTTTGGAGCGAAGAAAAGGCAATATTTGCACGCACAAAAGATGGATCATAGAATGTCGTCCGACTAACTGATTCAATTCATTCAATGTCCGGCAACTTCTGATGCTTCCAATGTACGACCTCTCCGAATTCCCTTCCCATCCTACCGTTCTTTCAAATCTAACATTGTCATCGCCTTTCTCGCCGCTAACAAGAAACTTCTCTTAGATTCACTTATCTGCCACCATTCAATCACTCTTTCTATTATTCAATTATTCTTTAAATAATAGATCACTTTTTAGATAATCCGATATGAATGTACTTTCGAATAAAAAGTCTTTTTAACGGGGCGGTCAGAGAAACGGGTTTACACAAATATGTAGTTGCATTTTTTCTTAATTAAAAAATAACGGATAACTTTATATTCATTGTGCTACTATTACAAACAGTGTATTTATGGTTGTTTTTACAAGTGAGGTATTCCCATAACGAACATAAAACGTCCATCATAAAATGGAAAAACTCGTAAAAATCGAAACTTTTCTTGATTGCCCATAATAAAATACGAGTTTAAGAAACTACCCTCCTATTATATACCTGACATTATTTCACAACATTCGTTCTAAAAAATTATTATTTTATTATTTCAAAGAATTTTGAAGAAATCAATACGTTACAATCCACAGATCATAAAAAAAAGTTATAATAATAACTTTTGTATCTTTCAGAAAGATTAATTTGATTCTCAATACTAATTCATATTAAAATTCAAATGCATTTAAAAAATTCCACCTCCGATAAATTAAGGCACTTGTATAAACCAACATCCCAACAAGAGCGCACATCACGTAATTGCGGTACGCACATCCTCGAGACGGTCTCCATTGTGTCCGCGCAGCAGCCGAACCGTCCCCACGTGTTGTCCACCGTCGAGTCTCGCTCCGAGGCGTTAATTGGTAGCCCTATAAATTTTTTCCTCTCGTAAAGGAAACTCTGTGCACACGGCGCGTCTGGCTCTCCAAGGTCGTTTGCGGGCTGCGGAGCATTTTTCGAGTTAGATTCCTGGATGGCCGTGTGGCCGCACTCCGGCCGCAGAGTCCTCGATTATGGAAGCGGCCGTTTTACAACCTTACCTGGCTCGTATATACACGCACAATCCTCGGTGAAATCCGTACAGCGTCTTCTCCTCGCTTTTCGAGTTTTATTCCGCTGCTCTCCCGCGCGCACAATGGAGCTCCCGCGGGTGTTTTATATATTATCATCCTTTTCCCGGCGTTCGCGTCGCGCGAGCAGTGTGCAGGTGTTGGTTTTTATACTTTCGGCGCGATTTAACGAGCGCGCGAGTCGGCTTTTTGTTGGTGCGTTTAACGAGTGATCTTGAACGAGGGCCCATAAGGTGCGCGTCAATACGAAAAACGAGGGTGAATATAATTGGAGATCAAAATACGTAATCTGCCTTGCACGATCGAATTGACACTCACTCAAATAAAATGCGAGATAAAATGTTCTGGATATTTTTTTGCAAATATACTTTTAAATTTTATTATCTTGTTAAGTTTATTTAAATAATTACGAAGTATTTTCAATCCAAAGATGAATGACAGTTTTTGCAGGCATAGTCGACAGCCAATCTGCGAAATAAATCAGGAAATTGAGCGTGAGTCACGATTGAAGAGATATATATTTTCGGCGAAAGGTAAAATCTCGGCGGCTAATGATAAAAACTAAAGCCGCACTCGTTCTCTCTCTTGTATCCGTTACGAATGTAGCTGCCGCGCGCAGGATCAGACGCGTCTTGGATTTCAACCGGTCGCCTCCTCGGAGGCGTCGATAATTGGCGTCCGGTTACGCCGATAAACGTATAGTGTAACACCGTCCGTGTGCCCCGGCGGTTTATAGGTGCCTTACATCGGCACATTTGCTCCGCGCATAAATATTTATAGCGCATCATTAATTCCTTTTCGAGATTAATACTGCTTACGCTCTACATTGACGTTTTTATCTCGTATTCCACCACCCTGGATCGTATTTTCTCGGCTTCGATGTCTAGTTGGCAAAGTTCGAGGGAATATGACGTTTGGTGCGTGCGGCTTTCCGCTTGTGCCCGAAGGAACGTGAACTTTAAGGAATTTTATTTTCAAATGATCTATATAACTTTTAAAATTATATTTGTTTTTTCTATTGTATAAAAACAAACTTCTGTAACTATAAAACATTATAAAACATTAATATTTCAATAAAAGTTAAGAACTATTGGTATAATAAAGGCTGCATTATAAATCAGTAATAAAACAAATCTGAAAAATCTTTTCATCATATAAGTAATTTAAAAATATCTCAATTATAATCCGCGTAGAATTTAGCAACAATAATTTTGAGCTTACTTAAAATGTAAACTTGAATAAATTATAAATTATATAATAAAAGTGCAGGTTATAATGTTTGAATTTTATTTTTATCTGAAGCGTACGAGAGTACAATGATTTATAAAAAATTTGTTTAAAAGGCTCTTATATTCGTAAACAAGTGTGTAAAAATGCAAAACGTTGAGTAACTGGGTTTATGTAAATTTTGCGACACGTGCACAGCTTCAATAAATAAAATGTCTTTAATTAAGTAGATTATTCTAAATTTACTTATATCGACTTCACTTGATACTGTTATAAAAATGCGTAATCATGTAACATTATCATCCGGCGGAGATTAAACGTTCGTTTTGTACAAATATTTAGTAATTTATAACGAACTTGGAATTCGAGGGCTGATGTCATTGTTGAACGAACATAAGAATCACGTTCGTAACGTAAATACTTGATTATAATGTTTTTGCCGTCGTGGCAAATATTTAAAAATATTGAAAGAATCAAACTTACCAAATTCATTTGCCAAGATTAGGCATGCGCGGTAAATTAATTTCTTACACGTGGAAATAATTTATGCAGAGGAGCAGATAACATATTTTTAGAGTCTGCAGGACAAGAATTCAATATTTAGGAGAGTTGCCATCATTCGTATTTCTTGACTGATCTAAATTCTTATACAATTACAACATTTTTTCTGACGCAAATCCCTGCAATTAAATAATATTTTCTTTCTCGAAAAATGTCAGTATTGAAAAGACTGCGTGTTCTTTTCAATGTCAATTAAACACTTATCAATGAAAATATAATAAAATTATTTTTTCAATTTGAAGTGGACCAACTACAAAATAGCAAACGTAGAAACTTGCCGGGTACTAGTTAGATAAAAGGTAGGTATAGTGTACATCTAGATGGGCAATTTAAACTGGATCGATTTTTCTATTGTAGGGACAATTTCAGTTAAAATACTTGGATGTATTTTGGAGGAAAGACGATACCCTTGATCATCTGAATGATACTCTTGAGTCTGGACTATCTTGTAACGCGATATAACTACACTTGCACGTGAATGATAATGCAGGTAAGTTGAGAATTCAACTGTATTTATCTTTAACTGATGAACACAAAGAATATTTTTATCATAATTATTTGTCCTTCAACAAACGTTTACATTAAGTTGATAAGTAAAGACTTTACTGTTTAAGGTATTTGAGAACAAAACTAATTTACAGTAATTAATTAAGTTAATTAATTTAGTAAAAATGAACCTTTATATTCCAGTAACTTTCAAACTGTAAAAACTGTAATTTCAATTTTAAAATTAAAAAATTATAGTTTATTAAAAGTTTATTAAAAGCGATATTATTACATTGATTCGAGTGTCTTTCAAATGCTACTTTTCACTCGTTAAAACTCAAACTAGTTTCTTTAATTGCAGTTCAGAATTTGAATTAAATTACTCTCCATTTCACGCTCGTTCAGAAAACAGAAATTTATCGGATTACAGGCCTTTAAAATAGTAGGACGCTCCCGCATCTCCGTCACCTGGCGTGAAACAGTACATTTATACGACTCCCAGCACACCTGGGAGCCCCCAAGAAGCGGCGTCGGCCGCAGCACGATAGCCGCAATCCGTTTCTGACTTACGTAGAAGGCACTTTACTTTACGAGCTCTCTCTCTCTCTCTCTCTCTCTCTGTCTCAGCCGAGAGTGATGGATCTGCCCTCGATGAAGAGCCTCCGAGAATAAAGAAACGGGTGCCGCGTTCCTTCGGGGCGTGAATGCGCCGCCGCGCGCGCACTCCGGGCCCAATGAAGCGGCGGGGCACAATAGTCTCGCAAATCGCCGCGGCCATTGATCGGGGCCGGCTGCACAAGCAAGCAAGGAGGACGTCCGAAAGTTCCAAAACAGCCGCCAGAAAGTCAGAGGAAAAACGAATGGAGACGTAGGCCGCGGTCCACAAAGCTCGGCTCCGTGTCGTCGGTTTCGTTTTGCGGCCGGACCAACAGGAAGTTGCCCCGAGAGCCGCGCCTTTTGTACGAGAGGCCAGATACACATAGTAGGAGTGATGCGTATACAAACTTGTCGGCATTGACGCCGGGGTCACGTGACTTGCGGAAACACGCGGGGAAAAAGGCCCGCATTGTCCGGGGACCGCGGGGCTCACAATGCCGCCAAGTCGAGGATCGAGCGGACACGAGTGTCGTCTCCCGCGGCTCTTGTGCACGCGCACCGCCGGATAAATCACCGCCTCGGCCTGGTGACATTTTAATGCGCCACTTCTCGGCCGGCCGCCGGCTCATTGTGAGGAATCGCGCGTGAATCGCGCGCTGGGAGACCGGAGGAGATACAAATTCGATTCCTATTATGAGGGCGGGGCTGCTTATAAACTGCGCGATGTTATATACCTTTTCGAACCCCCGACTCGGACGATTTCTTTCGTATTTATCGAGGCACAAAGGCCGTGCTAAATTGTTAATTGTATTGATTTATGTAACTTTGAATGACTGGGTTATTTATTTCGATTTCGATTTCGATCACTTCCTCTTTGGGCAGATGCTTCGTGTAAAATTTACGTTTTCTTTTTTTTTACCAACGACGAGAATCAGAGCGATATGTGCATCAAGAAAAATAAAGAATATTTTTAACCTTTGAAATTAAATACTCTTTTAATGCAAACGAAAGCGAGATCTTGGAAAGCGGTGCCCCAGTCAATATTAAGACTGAAATTTGATTAATTAAAGCCGCTTTGGTTTATTATATTTACAAGTACCGATAAAAGAGAGCTAAAACACAAAGCCCCGAGTTGAGAGACGAGAGTGTTTGCGCGCGGATTATTTACAGGAAGTTGTATATTAGCCTTTGCCGGAGCGGCATCGTGTTTTGTACTTCTTTTCATTAGAGCGCGAACGATTATACAAAAGGCTCCTTTATACCGCGGCGATCTGTTTTGCTTTGGGGGCTACGTTAAAAGCGACGCAGCTCGCCTCTCCGTTCCGTAAAGAAGAAGCTTCCGCTCGATCTCTCTATCGCTTGTTGATCCACCGACTGGCTGCTGCTGCTGCTAAGCGCAGCTTCTACGAAAGCTCACTTACGCCGACTCGAGTAGCGCTTGGCGACGAGTGTTTTACCGGCCGTTACTCAAAGGAGCTCCGATTAAATAAACGCTCCGCCGAAAGTCGCCTGCACACACACTGCTCATGCTCTCGTTATAATTGGAAATTACGAAATCGTTACCGAGTACGACTTTTTTACAAGAAGCGATTTATGGACGTCGCGTTGATTGAGCCTGCGGGTTTATCGTTTTTGTGGCCTATAAAAATTATGTTTATTAAAGTAAGGATACTGAAAAAGCATATTTAATTTATGTGGAGCATTAGTATTCTCGAAAAAAAATTAAACCAAAAAGTTTCGAGTCGTAAATTACTTTGGGTAGCGCCACACGTCGACAGGCTTTTTCAAGTGTCTTATAGGCAGAAAATATATATAGAGGAAGAAGAAAAAAGTGTCTATGTTGGGAATCATGAAGTTGCCATACACATAAATTCAATCTAATCCTTTTAGAAACATGACTGCCTTTCTTTAGATCTATAAAAAAAAATTGCTTTTAGTTTTTCGAGCCGTTTTAAGTGTAATCTAATGCAAAGTCGGCGTATATTTCAGTAATTTAAAGCTATCCAAAATAATCAATTCCGGTCAGTATTCCCTCCTGTTTATCACTTGGCTCAGCGGCGCAGCACAAATAGCCCCGATACAAAGCCGAAAACACACAAATGGAAAAGTCTCGTCGATCGCAGGCATTCCAGGGGTCCGGCCAGATAAAACCGGGATTTTTCTCACGGCGCGGAATATCCGGCGGATAGCTCCCGGAGAATCAGAAGCCACCGACTCGAAAATACGGTGTATTCCGAGAGATCGGAAGCCCGAAAGAAGCTGCGCCGCGCCCGGTAGCCGAGCGCGGTCCGGCTCAAAGGCCCTCTCGCTCTCTCTCTCTCTGTTTAGTTAACATTTCGAAAACACAGTGTAAACCGGGCTCCCGGCGTCTCTCCGCGCGCTGTTTGCTTAGCCGGAAAACGAGACTCTCGCTGTTTTTCTTTCCGCTTTTTCTCCCCGTATAACGCGAGCGGGCGCGCGCGCGCGCTTTTTTTCTCACACGGCACCGACGCCGCCGCGGTGTCAATTCGGTAGCGGCGCGAGGAGCAGCTGGGCCGAAAACTCGGCTAATTATGCACTGTTAGGATGCGAGGCCCCAATATTGACCGGGCTTCGGCGCTTTTTTTCTCTCTCTTTCTCTCGGAGATGTGTTTTTCTTGGGAGAGATATCCACGTCATCGGGCTTCTCAACGCCCACGTACAAATATTTGCTTCTCCAGTTTCCCTGCCCTGATAGCTCGAATTGACACTAATTAATTAGACCGGTGCGTGCGTCGGCTGCAGCGTGCAATTAACGAGGAATGTTATCTTCTGTGCAATTAAATTTTTTATTTTTATTAAAACAGAAAAGTAGTAGACTACTACAGATATTGCGTAAAAAATAGTTTAACTTTTTTTCCACCTACGAGTTTTTTCGACGCTTTTAAAAAAAACTTTGGAAACTCAGAGGAGGCCGAAGATGTGTATGTTGCTTTGTTGTGGCGAAGGAAAAAAATCAAAGAACGAAGAGAGCGCGGTGTAATATCAAGCAAAGGCTGCTACGTGTCAGCTGGTGGTCTGATTAGACTGACTGCAAAAAGATTCTAAGAAGACTCGTCACGTACGGTGAAGCTTCGAAATAAACAAACTTTCCACATGAGCCGAACAACACTTGTTCCTTTGAAGTGTTAAAGCGCTGATTAATTCAGGCGTGAGAGAAATTTCGGCGAGAATCGCGTCGGCCAGAAGTACAAACGTTACCCAGATGAAGAGCCGATGTTCCCGAAATAGACTAATCCAATTTTGACAGTGTTGCTATAGTGAAATTCTAATTTAATTACTGGCTAATAAATGTATATTTTACTTCCACTCTGAAAGATTCAGCAAACCCCGCAATCTGCTGTTCTTTTCCAGTCACATGCACAAAAAATGTGCTCCCCGCGCAATGATGAGCCCCCATAGAAAAGATGGCAAAAAAGTCCCGGGTCGTCCACCGCCACATTAACCCCATCTGGATTCGGCCTTGCAGCCTTGGCGGGGGGAAGATGATCGTTACGCAATCGGGAGGCTCGGCGTGAAGAGGCCCGGAATGTGGAAGGCCGAAGCGATGAGGAAGGTGGCCGCACCGAGGCGCTTCCGCGGGGAGTCGTGTCTCGCCTCGTGCTCGGCTGCCCCCTCCACTGGGCCCATTGTGCGCCCTCCGTCCGGGCTCGCGCGCTCGGCTTCCCGGGCCCCGCAGCGGGCGTCTCGGGCCCCGGGGGCGAGCCGCTCATGTACCCCGAAATTGCGCGTTAACGCGGCCGCCGAGCGTGACCGGCGCGCGGTGCGTGACGCGCGCGCAGCGGGCCCCGACGGCGATGCCCGCCTGGACCAGACGAGCGGACGGGTATACGCGGTGGACGCTCGGCTCCTTTGCTGGAGGATCTCGACGGTTTTTCGGGGAGAAAACGACGCTGGGAGGAGGGAGCTCGATTTGCACGGGAGCTGGGATTGATAGCTTTTGCAAGTAGCTTTCGACCGATGACTGCCGTTGATAATTTAATTGCTTCTTAATTTATGACAAAGGCTTACTTTTCTGAAACGTATAAATTTTGAATGAAATTGTCCATAAGGCACAAAAGACATGAGATGATATGTTATATCTGTATGTATTTTGATCTGTTCAACACAATCTGACCTTGGTTTTAATTCAAAATGTAATTTAAGCTTTGCGATCGGTGACATATAATGCCTTGGGCCACAGCTTTAAAAATTGTTTTTTAGTCTTGAAATTTTTAAAAATCATCATACCTTAAAATCCTGATGTGATGGAGCAAAACTATAAAGTCATACTCATATTTAGCAGATCAATATACATACGGGTACGTTAATCTAACTTATGGCCCAGCCTATAATTTATACGTTTTTTGTATTAATAAGCATGAACAATTGAAATTCAATAACTTGATTATGATCAAGAAGCAGCCATAATCCATTTGCATAAAAAATAACAAATTTTTTTATTTACAAACTTTCGATCGAATAAACACAGCTATTTTGGTAAAACAGCGATCTAGAAATTCAAAGAATATTTATTTGTTTCAGTTAAAGCAAAGGTGTTAGCAGCTTTTCAGGAATCAGTGAATCAAAGCGTATAATATATCCATTGAAACGAAATCTACTTTGAATGATAATTCCGAAAGGCCGAAACCGTCAAAGTGGTTGCAGCCCCCTCAGAATGTGACACTGAAGTCAGTTTTTGAAGTGGGATTACAAGGACAAAAGTCACGCCACGCCATAAAGGACGACACTTTCAAGAGACTTTCTTCTTTTTTTTTGTGCGCGCTCGCGCGCACGTCGGCATTCAATGGCAATCAGATTGTATTCAAATTCCCGCGAGGACATGCAAATTGAGTTGACAATAAACCTTCCTTCCGAAAATTTCGTTGAATGATCATCGGATGATCCATCATCAACGGGGGCTGCTGGAAGAAGTGAAAAAGCCCTGGGAAATCCGAGTAAGATCGGTCTCTCAGGCCGAAAATACAAAGTGGAACATTGGTTTCGTATGACTTATACCTGGTATTGCCTTACACAAGTGTGAACTTACAAGTTTTTCTTATACAAATGCAAACGTCAGTAATTTTTTCGTTATTAATTTCAATCCAGTTTCGGAAATGTGAATAAAAAAACTACTTTTCATCTCTGTTAACATTCAAAAATACACCATTAACAAAAAGAATGGTTTAACTTTTTATAATTCAAGAGATATTTCAACAATGCAAGGGACATAATCAAATTCCACAAATGTATATTAAATAAATAACGCCCTCAATTTCAATTAATAGATTTGCAACTAATTAAGACATTAGAAAACTGACATTTGTGAAAACGTTACCGCCCCTTTTGCCAAGTCACCGTACAATCATTAACGCGACCTAGAAGAATCGCGTGCCACTTAAGAGGCAATTTTAGAAAAATTTTAAAATTTGCTGACTACTCGATCTAGAATAGAGCTGTAGGATGGCAGATGACTCTTTATCCGCGGCTATTAGCCACCGCGCCATGTGCTCGATAAATAATGAAAAACGGGTTGTATATAAGCCTTAAGCGACGTTTAAAGCGCATTAGGCGCGCTCGTTGTAAAGTCCGCCAGGAATTCCTCTTTTTACGTTCGAACGTTCGCGTTTTAAACTATTTTAAAACTGCTCTCGTATTCTTTTTGTTCCGTCAATTTACTTGGACGGCGCGCAAGCCTTCGTATTACCATGAAATTTTCTTTTATTACGCGCGCCGTGGCATGCGTTACAAAACAAATGATGATGCTAGCTCAACGTGGCTTAGAACGTAATTTCGTTGCAAAATATTTGTTCGTTTCGCACTTATTATTGAATCAATCCGAATCAATCAGTATGGGTTTACATTTTTAAAAAATGTTAATTTAGCGAAAGCTAGAGAAATCTTTATCACATTTTATTATTACTATTTGTAAAAATCTTTTTTAATGGTATCTGAATTCACATCTTCGTTTACAATCTGATAAACACTCAGTTAAGAGGATTTTAGTAGCAAAAATTTTAATTTCATGATGTATTTTCAACAGTTATCAACAATCTAATAAATTATTTCCGGTAAAAAATTCTCTGATTTATACAATATTAGCAGCAGAAACTTTCAAGACGTAATAATTTATATTTATGTAAGATTATTAGTGAAATTAACGTTTACAAAATAAATTTAATATGAGTTATTAGGATAATATATATTAGGGTTTGTTCAAAATTAAATTTTTTAATCATTTAATTATTAAAATATTTTCATAACTCATGCATAAGAGGGTGGTATATAGAGGAAGTTTCTTCGCTAAAAATTATTAATAATCTTAGTTTATCAATATTTTCAATAAGTTGTTTAAAAAATTTGTCAGGTCAAGTAATCCCTAATAAAAATACGAAATCTAATCTAAATAACAGAACGATTCGAGTGATTACTTACCGAGCAATTAAAAAGTAATTTTAAATCTGTTACACCCCAAAAACCCATACATTACCGTAAACGTACAAATGAAGGCGCAGTGCTCGCAGCGTCAACACAAAATTAGTCCTCCCGCTTCCTCTCGCGGCCCTTTAACCTTCGGAAAAGCAAGCGCGCCCTCGAGCAGGCAGGCTGGCAACCGCCAAGTACCTCTGAAAAAACGATCGAAAAACAAGCATGTGCTTCGAATCGAATTACCCTCCACGAAAAGGCAGCGGCGCAACAGCCGAGAGAGAGGCCTCCTGCTCGCCGTATTTCACACGATAACCTCCGCCGAGATAAATTACGAGCTTTCAGCGCTCGACCACGTACGAGGAAGCGCGAGCAGGCATCGCAACCGGAACCGCGCGAGTAATCCGCTGCTGTTTTACATTTCGTTAAATCCCCCGCAACCGCTCTTGGGAGCCACCTTGCGCCGCTCCCCTGTCCCGCGATCCGGGCATGAATCAAGGAGGATCAGAAAAGAAGGAACTGGAGAGGAGGCCGTTTGCTGCTGGATGCAGTTCAGCCCGGAGGCTGATTTCTCGGGAAGTCGTTGCTTTTTTTTTTTTTTTTTTTTTGAGCGGGGGATGAATTAGTTGAAGGTTTTTAATCCTCTTGCGGGAATAGAGGAACGATTGAAAAAGTTAAGCGTTCTACGGAAATAGATATTTGTAAATATTTTATCGTGTTGGCTTCAAGTAGACTATTATTATATTCGATTTGAAGATTGCATTTGTCTGTTTTTTTTTAGCTCCTTAATAAAAGTGCCAGAAATAAAATTTTGTTTTTCCAAGCTTTGTTATAAGAGCAATTATCGTAGGAAAAGGGTTAATCAGTTTCCACACATGAATCCTTAAATAAACAGTTTGCTTGACACTTTATTCGCTTTGAAGCTTTTCGTAAACACAAAATGATGTTTTTAGTCTGCTAATTGGCTTGCAAGTCGTTTTTAGTATACGTGTCTTGTCGCTTCTTAGCTATTTTTAGCACGTTGCATATTATCTTTAGCTTTTGAATCTTTACGTTAAAATACGTTTAACTGGTACTTCGCCGCGCACTGCAATCATTATAAACATATTTCGTTTGAAGCGCATTATTTCGTTACTTAACATCAAAAGCATACAAGAAATCCCGAAGAAAAAAGGTCCTGAAAGCAGAAGGAGATAAATTGAAAGGGGATAAGGAAGTTGTGTTCGTCAACAAATTGAAATGAGTATAGCAGCGGCGCCCGACAATAGCCCAAGCAAGTTTGAAAGCAAAGGCAAAGAGAGACATCGAGCTTAGCGTCCCGGCGCGGAGCAGATGAGCCCCCGTGCACCGAACGCAAAATACAATTCGCGCACGAGCGGATTTACACCCTCGCACAAAAGTCTCTCTCTCTCTCTCCTCTTTCTGGGCGAGCTCGTTACCGGGGATCAGCTGCTCCGAGCGGCGCGCCGCATTGTCGTCGCTAACGAGCTCTAAATAGACTCGGACGTATAATCACGCTCTCTAAACACGTGCCCCGCTCCCCCCCCCCCCCCCCCCCCCCCCCCCCCCCCCC
>UCOM01000203.1:0-108351 GCA_900474385.1 Ormyrus pomaceus
GTACAGTGGAAGCGTTTTTTTTTTTTTTTTTTTTTTTAATATACCCGAAAGAAATTATCTTTACGGCAAGCGATGTGCCAGTCAGGGATGAAACCGATCGCGGAAAGGAAATGGTGCTCTCGGCGCTGCGCATGCCCGAATTAAAAACAAGACACGAAGAAAAAGCGAAGATTAAAAAAGAGAGAGATATCTGCTGCTCTCTGCGGTGGCACTTGCAGGACACATCGTAGGGAGCGGAGGGAATAATAATAAATTACCGAGAGGAGATGCCGCCGGCTTTGCAGCTGGCCCCGCCAAAAATATATATCGGGGCCGCCTCCTCCTCCCTTTCCTTTTCAGGCGGCGTTACATGCCAAGCAGCCACCTTTTTCGCGCACGAAGCGCGCGTTCTCAGGGGGAGCGCGGAGCGCAACCTTTTTTTTCACTTTTCGCGGTACTTTGCAAGTGTAATGAGGCTTCACCGAGATGATATTACCGCCGGTGAAGCGCGGGTATTATGGGCCCTTGGCCGTGATTCCATCGTCGAGGAGCTTCTGACCCTTTCGTGAGACTGGTTCTTCAAATAAATCTTATTTTTCTTCCTCGCGGCAACGAGGTGGCTCATTAATCCGGACTTATTTTAAATGTTTAAAAATGTTTTAAATCTTTTAATTGGTCTTTTTCTTTTTATCTTATTTAACGTCGACTTTTACGCTACCTTGTAGCTTGTCAAATCGCCACGGGACAAATGGCTTATAAAGGTGACTTCCGAACCACCTGAGCTTTGATGTTATTAGACACTTGTAAATAATTACAGTGGTGTCCCAATGTCAGTTTTTGCTAGAGACCGAGATCGAAGCAAAGACCTTCTGGTTAAAGGACCGGTACTCTACCAACTGCTGCTCTCTTAATTGGCCTTATTTTAGTAAGTTTTGAATAAAGTAAAAGTATTTTTCTAAAGTTCGAAGTGGGGCAACGATCGGCGGTTTGCATAATACACTAATGCTACGTGCAAAAGGTACTAAGCTGTATATATTATGTACAAATTTAAAACAGTATAATTCGCGAAAATTACATTTTCTAGATAATAAATCAAGTGCAAGTAAATCAATTGTAAGGAATTTTCAAAAAAAAAAAAAAAAAAAGATTTATATTTGTACAAGTTTAGAAACGCTTTTAATTTCTGAAAATGCTTGCATTTCGGTGAAAGAAATACACATAAGGTTCTTACGTATATTCTTGCCTGCCTTAAAGAGAAATGAAAACCTATTTCTTCGATGAATCATAGATAAATTCTGTGCAAAGTTTATGCCCGCATAGTTAAGAGAGCTTTCTCTTGGTAATAAAACCTTTCCGGATCAGCGACACTTATAGCTTATATACATAACTAGGTCAAAAACGCAAAACAGGAATAGATTGTACGTCAGCCGCTATCTTTTTCCTCCGAAGCATACGTCAACTGTCAAATGATTGATCGGTTTTAATTTTTTCTGCTTTTCCGATGTTTCATCGAATTTCTACATCAATTCATGCAAGTCAATTGATCGCCGCGGACAAAGCGTTAAACGTATTAAAAATTTAAGTGAAAGTCAATAAAACAGAAGTTCAGACTATCCTGCGATACACGAAAACTGCATTGCAACCATTACAATTTAAATTTACGAGGACTTGAGCGTTACATTAATTCCTATATTACAATACGAACATGTATGATAAGGACTGTCAATTCATTTACGAAATCAGTAATTAAAATTGACAACTAATTTCGTAACCAACAATGTTGCTGATAAAACGTAACCACAGCATTAATTAGTATGTGGTTGAATATTATTGTAGGTTTGAAAGGTTATCCAAATTAATTTTTTAAAAGACTTAAAGGTCAGAAACTGGTAGAAAATATTACGAGGTCACGTTAATTAGGACCAGGTGACCAACTTATAACAGGCACATCAATAAATTGTAGTTGCCAAAACTTATTTGCATAACACTCAAAATATTTAAAAAATTTTATTTCAGTTTTATATAATGTAAAGTATCTAAAATAAAAAGATTTAATCTGAATTTTTATAGAGTTTACTTTCGTGGGGTACTTTTTGTTATCAACGATCGTAGACCGAATATTTCAGAAATGTCGTTTCCTAATGATAACTGCTTTTAAATGGCCCACGAAACTTAGTATTCACATTTTGTACGTGGAGGCTGGTATGTGAAGTCCAAGTATTACGAGATAGTCGATACAAGAATTCGATATAGGTGTCTCAGATAATACACGCACAATAATACGTTTTTAATCATTTTTAACTGCCACTGATAGGTTTACACAGAAAGCCGGGGTGATTAGTGGAAGATAGCTAAGTGCAGTTTGGGCATTGAGCAAGGTTTTGCAGCGAGCCGAGTGCACAAGCACGCAAAAGCTACAAACGAACGATAGAACAGTCGATGACATCTAAAAATTTTCCTCGTTTTGTATAAAATCAATACATCAATGAAGTTCGATAACGCGGCCGTACGCATATCCTTATACCGCCCAAGCCTTTGAACATACCAATCGCGAGCGCTTCCGAGAAGAGATAAAACTCCCATTTTGGGCCAGCTCCCAATGGAGGGGATGGAAAAGAATATCACGAAGGGGGACCGGCTCGTACGTACCGAATGCTTCGCGGCGTGTGCTCGGGTGTGCGAGGAGCGAAAAAATTCTCTCTCTCTCCCGCGGCGGCGGCAACGGCAGTCCCACGTAACGTTTGACGCGCGCGCGCGCGCGCGCATGCACCTCTCTCGCGCGGCAAGGGCCTAAGTACTTTCCGAGCGACTCGGTGCGGAGAGCGCGTATGTCGCCAAAAAATGAAAAAGGCCAAGTGCGCCGTCCGGCAGTTCTGGTTTTCCAAGCTCGTTATAAGCTCTCTCGGCCGGTGGGAAAAAAACGATGCAGAAGAGAGAGAGAGAGAGAGAGAGGAACGGGAAAGGGAGGCGGGGAGGGAGGGAGGAAGGGAACAACCCGAACGACAGAGGGAATCTTAAAGGCGATTTTTAACGACCCTGGGCTTTGTAAATCACGATTATCGAATTTACTTTCGGTGCAGCGAGAGGAGCGGGTAAAGCGAGCGGCCGGGGAGCCTCGCGGAATTATTTATGACTCGCGCGTAATTAGAGCGCTGTCGCTTATTTAAAGAGTCTGGAACGACGGCGGCGGCGGCGATGACTTGATGTTCCGAGGCGGATTTTTTTTATAAATTACTTTCGACTTCGAAGTAATATCTTGAAAAGCGAACGCGTGAGACGAAGTTTTGATTTACGTCCTCACGGGCGTTCGGTCATATATATAGTTTACGCAAACGACGGGATAAATTTTTCATTGCAATATCATCCCGGCGAGGATAATATTTTTTTTTTCTCGAAATTACTGATTAATTACAATCGTTTTCTATGTAGATTTTATCAACTGCGCTCCTAAATTGTTTCTTTTCTGTTTTTTTTTTAAGCGGCGTAAGTCATGTTTAAAAATAAAAACTACTTTAATTAAAACCTTCGCAATTAGGTTATATGTAAATGTTTAAATGTACCCTAAACTACACGCTAATCGAGCTAATTTACTGGGTTTATCTCGCGGTAAATCTGCACGTTATTAAGTAAAATTAATTTTTTAAATTATTTTCGAAACGAATTGCAAAAGGTTCCCAATGAAACTAATAATTGGAGAAAGCGCGATTTTCTCTCGGAAAATTTGAAAAGAAAAAAAAATTCAAATTCCCTCGAGCACTTTTTGACGATCAGTGAAATTCCCGGCAAATTTTTTACTCGCTTTCTTGGAACAAGTAAAAAGAAAGAGAATTTTAAAACATTCCAAAAACTTGAACTGTACAAAGTCCTAAATTCAGAACACGGGGCCACTGACACTCGAGCCGCGGAATCTCAAAAAAAAAGAGGAACCTTTTATTCCGCGTAAATTGCGCAATTGCGCGTAAGCGAATCTTTTCTTACGAGTAAGTAAGATTTAGTTCTACTTAAATTTTTTTAACGCACACATTCACCCCGAGCGTCTCTTTGAATTTTGATTAGGTTTTTTTTTCTTCTTTTTCGCCAAATTTTCGTACTTTCGCATCGCGGCTGCGAATAATAATGCCTCGAGAATTCAGAATTTCGAATTCGTTAAAAATAGTAGCGTCTCCGTGAGAGATAAAAAAAAAAAATTTTGCATTGGATATTCCAAGTGCATTTGTTGATATTAATGCGCGAGGCACAATTTCTTGCCAAGACTCCCGGGATAAGCATCTTGACAATTCAGATCCAACATTGTTTTGCAAAACCAAACGTAAAAATAAATAAATGAATTCTGAGGTATTCCGTCCCATATTTTACATTCATAATACAATATACGTAACAGAATCGGAATCAATAAGTTAACTCGGCTTTATAAACATGGAAGGGTGATTTAATACAGTCTTATTGCCTTTCCTGTTTTGCTGCGATTCTCGGAAGCTACGAGAGTAGTTTACACACGTCTACTCATGCAAATTCTCCCAGTATCGACACATATACTTGTCTTCGCCGTGGACGCTTCGAATAAACGTATACCTCGCAGTTCACTAAAATCCTCTCAGTACCATCTAGATATTCGCGACGAGGTAAATCTTAAATGACGCGATAGTTCCTTTCAAGGCAATTCCAAGATAGAGCCGCGTTAAAAATGACTCGTTCCGCTCGGAGATAAATTTCTCAAAAATGAACTCGCTCGAATCAACGATATCGATGAACAATAAGAGGTTAATATTCCGGATAATGCGAATAATCTTCGTATGAGGAAAGAGATCGACGTTTGGAATATTGCGTTACAGCGAACGCAAATGAAAGGATTAAACATTTGGTACAGTTTATCCAATTAAGTCCGGTGACATTACGAAAATTATTACAGCGCACTATCATTAATTAGAAGAGCAGTAAGCGACTAGATAACATCTTTTGTTTCACGGCAAACGAGTTATTCCAGCCTTGAGATTTTTGGATAATTAAGAAAATGTTCCTCTAAAATATATTCAAGGATTTTTAACTCTAACACATAGTAGGAGAATGGAAAATTGCGTTAATTAGAATTAAATCAAATAAACTAATTATAAACGTATAAAGATAAAAAGACTAACAATATAATGGGCTCTTTTATCTAATTAAGAAACAATTGGATTGACTAAGTAACCTAACTAATCTAATTGTCAAACAAACGTTAATCTCGTATTTGAATACGTAAACCTTTAAAATCTCATCAATCAAACTATTACAGTCCAAATCCTGTCACTCGATAAGGTCTAATTAAATTTTTAGCTTTATATTTTGTACACCGACATTAACACTTTGTCTCTCGCTGTATAAAATTAATTAAATATGCTTATTTGATAAATCAAAGCCGATGATCGCCGTATTTGAAAAAAAACGACGACTTTAACGTTCACGGTCTTCTCATGTAAATTGAAACATTGGCTGTATCCAGCGACGTGTTAAAATGTAACGTCTATCTATCACTGATTTTACGACACGATACAGTAGAAAAAAAAAATCCAAAGTGAAGGTCGCGGATTAGATGAAAACGGAGATAGAAAAATTTAACAGCTGACACCGGCCAAGTTGACCCTACTTTACGGCAGAGAAAAATCTCAAAAGCATAAATCATTCGGTTCGGACGTTGGACGTTGGAAGTAGAAGCTGGAAGAAAAATAAACCGACGAGTCTGCAACTGGAAAAATTTGTCGCGTCTAATAATTTCATTCGTAAAATTTAAAGAATAAAATGGCTAACGCACAATGCAACTTTTAAAACGATTTTGAGGCAATGTTTGGACCATTGAATTTGTGTGAACATTAGATTATTAAATTACACTTAATTTATTATTATAATTTATAATTTATAAAACTCGACCGATTTTTAGTATTATCTAAAGTCGTACCACGAATGCTTTATGACATTTTAATTATTCATACATTTTGTAACAGGTGAATATCTTATAAGACAAGATTAATTTTTTAAACAAAGTACTTTGTTTAAAATATTGATTTTTTAAACAAAGTGCTTTGTTTAAAAACTAAATCTAATACTTTGTTTAAAAAATTGATCTTTTTCGTGTAATTTTTTATTTGGATAAGAGTTGAAAGCTTATCTGAATTGCATATAGTGTTTACAGTACTCCTAATGATATTCCTAATGTAACTCATAATTTCATGATTTCATGAAATATGTACACAAAATGAAAATGTTCTTTATTGTTATTCTTAAAATGAATCCCTACCATTATATTCTATAATCTCTAGTATAATAGTTTAAGAAGAAAATAATTTGGATTTATTGGTAACTGGATATTGTGGTTATTGAAATTTTATACGTTTCAAACGTACGCTTATTTTTAAAAATACAAAAAATTATTTACAAATTTTAAACATAAACTGTATGCGATTAAGTTTTTTAATTACTGTTTAAAAATCTTATTAAAAATATAAAATTTTAATTGATTTCAAATCCCTTTTAAAATTACATTCCAACCTTTTTAATACAACATGTGGCTTAAGGAATATTAAAAAATAAAAGCATTCTTAATATGTCAAAATAACATTAACGGACGTTGGGCAGGATGTCCGGTAGGCTAAAAACGAATGCGCATTTATTTAAAATAGCGTACAACAAATACAATTAAGTTACGTAATGCAACACCAAGAACAAACAACCGGTATAACAGTTATTCGGTACTCGTACGCAAAACTGATTGAATTTCTTATTTATTTTAGAAGACGAATAGTTTAATCGTCACTGCCCAGAAAACTCAGCCGTTCCTTTTTTTTTTGCCAAGAAAAAAGTACGGAAATAGATAATCAGGCAATGTAAAGCAGTCGAGATCATCTTGGAACTGATCGACAAGAGATCTGCCATGCTTATGTATCTGTGTCTAAGGCATGCATAATCGGTCTCAGGCCAGAATAAAATACATACCGATTCGGGGTTCTACGACTCTGTGTCTAAGTGCACGCATACTTGCGTATATAAGGACAGTCGCGACAGGGATTGTTCTCAGTCGAGCTTTATAAGATGGTAAAGTGTCGCGATTTATAACATTCTCAAAATACCTCACTGATTATTTATATAAATCGCCCCGATATTTTAAACGTTCTAGAACTTGTACACACATGAATCATGTGGATTCACGTATGTGTATGAATTATCATGTTTAGTGAACGATTAAATAATCGGATGTGCTTGATTTTAAAAATTAGGAGTTAATTATAATATAAGAACTTGGGTGAGTATTTGAATAATAGTGAATAAAATCATATAAAAATAATTTTATGTTTATAAAAAAGAATTTTTACGAAACTTCAATAAATTGCCTTCAATTTACTATAACGTTACATTAAAACGCACTGAATAAAATTTTGTTAATTTAAAAATTTAAAAATAATCGCAAATATTTAATATTACTTTGATTTTTATAAAATTTAAAAAAAATGATGCAATAATTTTGTATGTTAACTGTAAATTAATTTAAGCGTTTGAGTTTTACAAATCAGTAAAATAATAAAAGCAATACAAAATGCGTTTTTTTGAAATTTAAGCAATTCTTAAACTCAAAGTCCACCATATTGTAGCGCCCATCTTGCATTTTAAAGTTATGACGTCAAGAAAATACTTATTCAGCAGAAAAAACCCTTTCTTAGAAACGCTAAAAAATCTAAAATAATTTATATAAGATGGTATAAGACGTACAAAAATTTGTTACATAAATATGTACAAAATATTAATCACGTAAGAAAAAAGTATAATACGATCTGAGTGCATTTAAATAAGATTTTACGTATTAGAAATATTAAAAAAAAAAATTAAATTGATTTGGAATTAATGCATTACTAGTAATAACTCATCTTAAATATGCTGTCCATCTTTCAAATAAACGCATGATTCACTCGTACTTGGATTTCCATTATCGAAATATCTCGTAAATCCGCTTTCTGATATTAATGCAAATATTTTTTTTTCACGTATAGAATTAGATTGAAATCAGAGCTTACACTCCAACAATTTTATCAGCAAGGCTCTTCTCCCTTCGCCCGGCTTTTTCCCTTTCCCTCTCGACACTTCCCTCCTTTATCCTCCTCCTCACTTTCCTTTTTCGTGCTCTCTATAACGCCGTACAACAGTCCGTCAGCGACGTTCGTTTAAGAAAGATGATTGTCGAATTCTGTACTGCCGGCGCTTTCGTCGGCCTGCTCGTTCTCGTCTACGCAGCCTTTTTCTACAAAATTAACTGGATACGTGTAAGTAATTAAAACGATTTAATGGCTTTAGTGAGGTAAATAATTTATTTTAAAAAAATTAAACGTACTTTGAACGTAAAACTTAATTTAATCACTTCTGGAGTATAGAATTTGAAATTATTTTTGAATTAAAAAACTTTAAATTGAACTTTATTAATATCATTTCCACATTTCTGTCTAATATTTGGAAATTACTCTGTCAAAACGTTTAATTTCGTAATCTTTTATTCTAAATTGTAATCACAACGTATTCTTGCACTGCTGTACTAGACTAATACGAATAAAGTGTTCATACGAAATTTCGTAATTTTCAGGACTTCACGCAGCAGAACATGAAGTCCACGAAGCAGCTGGCAAAGTGCCTAAGTCGGAAAAACCGGGAAATCGGACAGCTCCCGCCGGTTTATCCCAACGGCTGGTTCGGTTTGATCGAAAGCGCGGCGATAAAAAGGGGCCAGGTACAGCACGTGGCTGCTCTGGATCAGAATTTCGCTGTTTTTAGGTAAAGAAAGCAATTTTATATTCAGGCATTGTCTTCACCGGTAAAAGATTAGTCACTGGGATCTCTGTTGCACGTGTCCAGAGCAGTGTTACCCAAGTTTTACGGTTTAAAAAGTCACAGAATCAGGAAATCCGTTAGGTAGAATAAATGCGAATGTTTTGATTTTTAAACAATTTGTAAAAGAGTTTCCTTTAAAAAATAAATAAATATTATCGTTATGATAACAATATATGAGATTTTAAAAAATCATATAATTCTCCTATTATATTTGTTAATCAGCTCGATCGTAAATATGAAAAAATATGTTATATTAAATAACTGCAAAAAAATTTAGGCATAAACAGTGAAATAATTTTAATTTGTTCAATAACTACTAATCTTATTTAAGAAAAAAGCAAAAAACTAAAATAATTTAAATTGAATGTAATTTAAAACAAAAATAGAGATTCATATATTTTTTGCAAAATGTAATCGTAAAATTACTTATTTAAATCAATAAATTAATAATTGAACTTTATATATAATAGGCAAAAATAACAGATATTACCAAATGCAGATTTCTTCATGGAAAAACGGTTAACTCCACTATTCTAAGAATTTGAAGGACGCAACATGGAATACAAAATATTTGATTTTAGCAGTTCCCTGAAACTTAAAAAATCCGTTCATATAAAAACTTCTTTGCATAACTTGATCGCCAATTATCGTGATACAAATTCATTGTTTGTACATTACGCGTGCATATTAAAAGAAAAGTTAAATTTGATTTTAAGAACGACGAGGTAAAGTTAATTTACAATTTTTTAAGACAAAAATAAAAAGTAATTAAATCAAATAAAATGTTTACTTACGCAAATTTACATACTTCTTAACACTTTCTTTTTTTCTAAGTTTGTTAATACTTGTAAGATTCGTCACAGAGGACTGACTGAGTGATTTACTAAAAATGATGTAAGATAAATTTAATTTCGAATAGAATACGGTTTAACGTACTTTACAATCCAAACTTAAAGAAAATGTGGTAACTAACTTGTTTAGTACTAATTAAATGGTAAATCAACAAGTTTTTGTAAGGCAAAACGCGATTTATGTTTCTCATGTTTTGCTTTCGAAGTTTCGACCACCAGTTCCGCAATGGGAAATAAAACAAATATGGCTACAATCGAATCGCGGAAGTTGATCACAATTTTAAAAAATCGAACGCGCATCCAAAAAAACGTTAATTGTTTGGTTTAAATATTAAAATTAAATTAATCTTAATAAAACAATTTTTAAATTTAGAATAATTATATAATTAAAAATTTTCAATAAACATTTTAAAATTATACTAAAGTATTTATTAATTTTTGTTATAATGTATAATTAGTTAAAATATTATATTTCAGAACTGAAAGTGGTGTGGTCCGTATTGTAGATGCATACTGCCCACATTTAGGAGCTAATATGGGTGAGGGTGGTCAAGTCAAAGGTGAAGAATTAGAATGTCCTTTTCATAGTTGGTTATTCTGTGGAAAGACTGGTAAATGCAGTAGTATTCCGTATTCAAAAAATGGTATGTATTTTACAAGTATTCATTAAAATTCTATTACTTAAGTTATAAATGAGAAGTAATTATTAAAAATAAAATCTTTTACTTTCAGTTCCATCAAATATAAAAACCAGGGCATGGGAGAGTAGTGAAACCAATGGTATGATTTTTGTTTGGTACCATGCTGAAAATAATCCTCCTGATTGGTGGCCAAAGCCTATTGAGCAAATTTCAAATGGCACTTGGAAATATCAAGGACGTAATGAATTTTACATTAACTGTCATATTCAGGTAACAACATAAAATAACTAGAAATTTTAAAAATTATTAATTTTTAAAGATTCATAAATTTTATTTTGTTTTTTAGGAAATTCCCGAGAATGGTGCAGACTGGGCACATCTTAGTGCAGTACATGGCCCATCAGTGGTAGCCTCAGATTATCTTTCTAAAATTGTTCATCATTCATGGACTGATATTGCTTGGTCTACAAAATCATCCACTTATGACAATTTAGACGAACAGGAAAATTTTTCTGAAGAGAGGAATAGTTGCAAGCACATAGCAATTAGTCGCTTGAAACATCGATTAGTTCTATTTGACAAGTACGAAGTCCTTGGGCTTGATGTAGAAGCAAATCAAGTAGGTCCAGGCTATGTAGAACTTCAATTACAGAGTGGCTTTGGACCTATGTGTATAATTCAGACAGTAACTCCATTGCAGCCATTGCTTCAGAAAGTGACTCATCTTATGTTTTCTCCAACGATAAATTCACCATATGCAAGGATAGTGTTATTAGGAGAATGCATGATGTTCGAAAAAGACATATTGGTCTGGAATCACAAAAAATATGTAGACAAACCAATGTTAGTTAGCGAAGATAAAACAATTAAAGCATATCGTAGATGGTACGCACAGTTTTACTCAGAAAATAGTCCTACTTATGAATCTTGTAAAAGGTCAATAGACTGGTAGCAATGCTTCAAGGGAATAGAATTAGTTTATTTATTAACTCTGACTTGCAGTTATTTAGGCTGACGTGATTATTTTCATTGTTTCTTTAATTTGTCCATGCAAAAAGTTTTAATTATCTTATCAGTTATTTTATTATACAATTAAATATTTGAGCTTTCTATTTGAAAGTTAGATTTATGTACATAGTTATTATTTATCTTAATAGTTGCATTTTATTAATGAAATTGTACAATGATTTAAAAAAAATAAATGTACTATAGTAATATTTAAGATAAAATATAAATAACAGAATTGCTAACAAAAATAAGACCTAAGTAACAAATTATTCCAGAAAAATAATGTATATTCCTACTAAAATACTAAAAAATTATGTTACAAAACTAAATATTTGGAAGTTTGGTCTTAAGACTGATTAGATTAATTTAAATCATTTTTTAAATGATATTTTATATTTTAATTTTAGTTTAAAAAAAAACAGTTACTCTATTAAAATAATGTATTAGCAAGTTAAGTTAGTATGTAAGTTTCTTTTTATCACCAGGCCTACGATCAGATAATTTATTTATCTATGTAGGAATAATATGTATTATTTCTGGTTAAATAAATAAATTAATCTTTATATGTATGAATCTTGGTGTTCACTCAGTAGACAATTTTACAAATTTTATAAAAGTTTTTCACAAAAATCATGCCTCAACATAATAACATATAATTGTACAGAATATAACATATAATTGTTTGAAAATCAAAAGAAATATTAAAAAAAAGTAATTTATTAAGTGATTTACAGTGTATACAGATTACATCAAAGATATGTTTTTTTATTAGACAAGTATTTATTAAACTGTTTTAAATTAAGTTGAATGTACATCGACGTATAATAAATGGAAATAAAAAATTTATTTAAAAACAATTATGTTATTTTTACTAAGACACATGTTTGTATTTGGTATACAGTTTAAGTTTATACAATATTTTTATAGATAGAAGTAATTACGAAAAATGTTCTTATAACAATAAACATTTATATACTTTATTTCATTCACATATAAATGTATAAATATTGATTTAGTTACAAAAGTTTGATGGTTTAGAATTCTTAATGGAAAAACTTTAATCCTCAAGTAAGTGGCAAGTCGGAAATATACTTTTATAAAAGTAACTTCCTTTGGAATCATTACGAAGTTTACAAAACCGTTATTGTTTTATAAAGACAATTTTATAAAATAATACTTAGATTTTTTGTAGGTAATGTATACAAAAATCAATAAATTTGTTTTCCAGCACATTTATCACTGTAACGGATCAAAAGGCAGAATAGTAATGTTTAAAATGTGATATTATTTTACCAGTCACTTTAATTAGGGTTTTTGCAGTAATAAATTCAAATTTGCAAATCTTTTGAAGTTGAAAAATAGCCAGTCACTTTAATTAGGGTTTTTGCAGTAATAAATTCAAATTTGCAAATCTTTTGAAGTTGAAAAATAGCAAAATTATAAAAAAATCACATAATTTAATCTAGATTGAATTTTAAAAGTAATATTATTCTGCCGCTTTCGATCCGTTACGTATATACCAAGTCTTTATTTATTTTAGTCGATTTAATGAAAATTTTATTCATTTATTAAAATTAATGGTTATCACAAAAGGAAGCTCTTACGTATTGAAAATCTTCTTACAAATATTCCTTTTATTCTTTACTGCCTTTGCTTTCGCTTTCCGACCATGAAATTCGTTATTTGGTGCAAAAACACAGTAACGTAAATAAAAATTTTTCTATTTTAAATACACACCTGCAAAATCAAAACAATTATAAGTACATTAAAAAAATATAATTTTAAGGTATGTATTTGTACATTCTTTATGATCTTTTTCAATAAAAGATAAAATTAGATTAATTAAAATAGAAGATAATATAAAATAGAAGATAATATAAAGATATTAAAATATTATAAAAAATAATTGATTTAATATTTTATCAAAAATTTTAATAACATAAATCAGAAAATTAAAAATATACATTTGAAATTTGGACAGATTTATCTATTATTTTATTTATTACACATAATCTAGATTTTATTCGGATCACACATCAAATGTTTGTTTACTGGCTGTTTAATTCGTATAATTTTGGCTACAACAAAATTTTTAGATAAAGCTATTTTTGCATCTTTTTTAAATCTTCTAAATTATTCAATTACTCAAAAATGAATATTAATCATGAATTAATTTTTTGATAAACAAATGCTTAGGTATAATTAATTTCCTAAAATTATTTTGATTCATTTTTTTTTAATTTGATAAAAATTCAGAAAATTAATATCTTTTAATGGTGATTGCGTTCAATTATTTATCGTTTTAATGAATAGCGAATTTTGCAACAAGTACATACCCATAAATTTTCATTCTCATCATATGAAGGAAAACCAAACTAAAAATGAGAAAGTGGACTTCAGCTCAGCCGCTCGCTCACTGCATGACGAAGCTTTTGTAGCTGCGGACGGTACGAAGTTTCTTCCTGATAGCACATACGAGGTCGGAGGGTTGGACGACAACAGACACGTCGCGACCGATAGCGTTGAGGCGCTCCCTTCCGTTGCACTCGTACAGATTGAGTGGCCGGTTGTTCACCTCGGTCAGAGTCCAGCTGACGGTGGTGCCGACATCCGCGCTTGGGTCCGCGGGATTTGCGACAAGCGACAGACCCAAAGTTTGCGCTGAGGGCGATATCGAAACGACCTCGTTCGAAGGGCCAACTTCCAGACCAAAATCCTCCTGTTCACTACGGCGAGCCAAAGTTGTTACTCGGCCGTGCGGCAATCTTCTGACTATCATTTCCACCTGGAAATACGAAATGCAGAAGTGAAACAATTAATTTTAAAGAACTCATTGCATAACCATAAGCAATTAATTTAGTACTTTAAGAAAACTCTGAGTTAGTTTGGGTTAGAAAATATTTATTATTTAAATAGTATAAATATTTTTTATCATTAAGTTTTTTTTTTAATATGTATTAATTTATTTGAAGAGTAAAAATAAAACATAAAAGTTGCTTAAGCAGTCAATAGCGTGATGAATGAGAAACGAATTTCGAACCTAATGACGTAAATAAAACGAGGGATTTCTTTTCATTTACAAATTGCTCATAACTATGAAAGAATAATGTAATTTAAACAGCTATTTTTATATACTTTAAATACTTTAGTAATTTTATATTTTTGCAATTATCTTTGAGTTTAAAAACTGTTACAGTTTTACATATTTTTTAATTCATTTGAGTTTTTCACAATTATAATAATTCAAAATAAAACCAGAAAGTTTATATTATTTTGATACTTACACGAGGGGACGTATAATTTTTTAATATATCTCTGACTGAACTAGCTCCATTTAATGAAATTCCAGCTACACTTAATACTAAATCTCCAATGTGTAAAACATTATATAGAAGCGGATGCTCCTTTTGTTTCCAACCAGCAACCCTACAAATGAAAAATGCAAAGCCCGTTGAAATAACTATATTAGAAGTGGTAATTCTTTTTATCACATTAAATGGATTTAAAACATAATTTCCTTGATCACTTATAAGTTATGAAAAGAAATAATTTTTACTTAAATTAAGTTATTACCGTAAATTATTAGTCGATTCTATTATTAAAAACTTACGAACTATATAGTTTAATATTACTAAATTTTTAAAACTAATAAAAGAAATAAATTATTAATAAATTTGAAACGCACCAAACAGCGCCGAAGCAATCGACAAAAGCAATGCAATCTTTACAATCTCTGCGACCGAGTTTGAGCCTAACTCCGGCAGGATGGCTCATTTCAGTACGTAACTGCATGACCTGCTGTTCCCTCAGGGTCAGCAGTGTCCTTGCCTGACGATTTTGACTAGCAATCAAAGCGCTTGCAGCGGTATTGACATTGGTGTTTGAATTGGTGTTGGTATTGGTATTGGTGTTCGCATTGGTATTGGTGTTAGTGTTCGTGTTGGTGTTGGTATTGGCGTTGAGACTGCTTGCATTTGACGGTGGTTCCGAGGGATTCTCCGAAGTCCGATACTCAATCAGTGCCGCGTACTGATCACTTTCATCGCTGGAACTTTGTGATCTACTTAAATGCAAATGAAATTTTTTAGAAACTGATTTAGATAAGAAAATTAGGAAAAAATTCTAATAAATTTTCCACAATAAATTTAATTAAGTATGCAATAATCTTAAAAGCGTGGAAAATATAAATGTGAACATTTATTTTAAATTCTAAACTATTCGAGTACATACTCTCTTGCTCAATTATTTTAGGTATCGTTTTAGAAATTAAAAAAAAAAAAAGCTCAAGGTTGAAAGCTAGATGGAATTGACATTCTCTTTACTCAATGACTTTCGGTTTGCTAAAAAGAGGAAAACGTTTCAATAATCATTGATATGCAAATAGTCTTATCGCTTCATGTTTTAAAGGAAGTAATACGTTTGAATTTAAAGTGACATTTCGTTTTTTTTTAACTTTCATCTCCTTTTCCGTTGTCCATTGAGTAATACAATTTAAGTATAACCTCCTAATCTTTTAGATTGATAAGATTAGAATGGTGGCGTTATAGACTATTGTTTTTTTAATCTAAATATTTGTAATCTAAATATTTTTTGTAACATAAATAATTATAAGTAATGATAATTGATTTTTAATATTATGAAATTTTAGTAAAAAAATTTTAAAACTTCAAAAGGAAAGACCATAGTAAAACAGAAAAGAAGCTAATAAAAATTCCTGCAACACTTGAGTAATATAATAGTTTAATGAGAGTACAGGAATTCCCGCTCTTCGCAGATCCTTTTGAAATTCAAATAGCGTAGTAATTTTTCTCCCTGTCTTCCATCTTTTAGTGTTCAGTACCTGCTGGTAGTTCTCGCATTTTCGGCGCTTTGTGGATAAGAGGAGGCAAGAAATACGCTTTCGTAACTCGAATTTCCGTCGTTGTTATTCGGCCGAGGACTCGGGGGGACTGGCGGAGCGACTCGAGTTGGTCTCGGTACAGAGGCAGACGGGCGCCGCTCTTCCGTGCTAATATCGTCGAATGTGAAAATCGTCGGTGCGCTCGAGGTTGATGGTGAGGCTGAGTTTGGCAGGGAACGAGCATTTAGGAGTCCCTGTAAAAAAAAAAATTTGTTGTAAATATGTTGAATTTAAAAAAAGGGAAACATAAGAAAGCAAGAACTAGAAAAAGAGGACTAAAGATTATAATTAAAAATTACTTCTTTTAAAATTTGTAAAACTATTTAAGACATTTGTAAATATGTGTTACTGTCGTTTCGATGCATTATTATCGTAGTAATCGAAATTTTATTTCATTCCAGTATTTATAACATACGCATTTATAACTTACGTCTGATGACGCAGTTTTTTAAACTATTCTTTGAATATATTAAAATTAAAGCAATTTTTTTTGTTTGAACTTCATGCTTCAATATTTAAAATAACAAAAATTTTAAAATTAAATTTACTAAACTACAAATCTAAAGAATCCTTCGTATTTGAAACTTCAAGTAAAATATCTGAATCAAAGTAAGTAATATTTATTATAATTTTTAATAGTTTTCAACTGATTTAAATTTTAATAAATTCTTGATAATATTTGCAGAATTTAAATTATTTAATAAGCAAAAGTATCAACTAAATTTCTCAACCAATCTTAACTAAATTTAATAAAAAAAACTCGTTCTTGTTAAATTATGCATTATTCTATTCAGTTGCTTATGTATTGCTATAGTCAATATGTGAATCTGTCTTAATAAAATTTAAAGTATGGAATATGCATTTTTTAAATACATTGTCTAATACATAAAAAATTAATAATTTTAAGTAAAAATTCTGCTAAAACACCATAAAAAATCATCAACACACCAGACTAGGCGGCGGTGGCAAAGGACTAGTAGGATCTCTAGTAGCAATTCTTTCGGGTCCCCTCGAGTACAAATTTTCTTTGGGCCTAAGCACCTTCATTTCCGTCAGTTTTCTTGTAATCACTTGCACCCAATCAAGCATTACTTGATAAGTAGGTGCAGCAAGCCTTATTATTTGGTCATCGCTAAAGTTTACGCAAAATTCATAGTCGTTCTTGTTAGTGGCACATAAAGTCGGCGAGAGATGTAGAGCATTACGTAATGACTGCGACCATATAGGCGAATGCGAATCCGCTTGCTTCTGATCTACAAAACCTTCGAGCCTTGGCTCTGCATCGTCGTGAATGCAAAATACTACCCAGCAGCGCGCCGAATCTTTATCTGGCTTCGTATCTGTCCTACGTAGCCAACCATACTTATGAATCTCTCGGAACAGTACTGGAGCTGCACAGAAAGTAATTTATGAATTATTTTTTTCATAAATTATAAATCATTATATTTTCAACTAAAAAATATTAACACAAACATTGTTTAAAATTGTAATTCTAAATTAACATAATTATACAAGATAAGGATAAAAATATCCTACTTGATAAATTTCTCAAAAGCTTCAAAGATATTCAAACAATGATTTTGCAAGCATAATATCTTGAACTTAGTTTCTAATGCAGCAATTTTACATATTTATATATTCAATACGATTCAATAGCATATTTTTAGCATCCAGTTTATTTTAGATTTGTATTTACAGTACGGTACACATTGAATTTTAATAAATAAAAGTGCAGTATTACGTTGCATAAATTCCCATTAAATTCTGTACTTATAATATAAAAGTTCACCTTCACTGGATGAAGAAGCCTGTGGTTCTGAATTTGTAGCATCTCCTCTTGGTCTAATAGCTTGCAACATTTTGTTAATAGTCTAAAATGTCTTTTCTTTTTTCTTCTACTCCTCCTTTGTAAAAAGACTAAGACCATTTTATGAAAGGATGCAGTTGCTTTGGTTTAAATGGCATTTGTGCTGAAAGCATTTAAAGTGCAATCAATCTGAAAATAATAATAAACATTATTTTTTGTTTTTTAAATTTATAAAATGAGATCAAATTTTAAATGTTATAAATCTAAATGAATCGTGATATATAAATGGTTCAAATTGATAATACATAAAAAAGCTGTTCTTTTTTGAATAAAAAAAGTTGTGTTTAGTATTAATTTTTTAATAAGTACAAAAATAAACAAGTATTTTTTATATTTAAATTTACGGATAAATTTTCTAGTTACAGAGTTGCTTGTGAACACTTATATACTAAACAAACATCTATTATTTCAGATCAAGCTTCACACTCTGATTAGCACAAGTACTAAGATAAGTTATTTTCTTCAATAATAAGCCTTCATAAGTGGAACAAAAAATAAATTGTCTTAAATAAAATTTTAAGCCATAAAATCTGTGAAAATGTTTAATTTTAAACATTATAATACAATTACAATACAATTGAATTTTATTTTAATATAATGTTAAAAATATTTTCCTAAGATAATTTAATCAGTATTTTATATTAATATTTTAATAATAATATTTAAAATGTAAGCATATGGAATCATGGAATTGAATACCTATAACAATCTTTGATGAACTGTATGCGTACAAGTAACAATGGAACTGACAAGAATTGTACAAAACAAAGGATACATAACCTTTACTTAAAATTATTCTCACAATTATTAAAAGAACTATTATTATATTTTACTTTAGTATAGCAATAGGAAAAAGTTCAGTTGTTAATTTAATTTACTTTTTACACCCTTGAATAACAATCACCAACTTGGTCCATCACAGATATTACTGAAACAGCTCCAGCTTTACAGGAAATTTCTTTGGCAGGATAACAATCACTAGTCAGTAGGCTGCACAGGTTATTGCAAGTGTGGCGCTCGTTATTTCGATGACACATACTTAATCCAGCCGACTTGTTTTGTGTGCAAAAAGGATCAGGAGAAAAACCATAAAAGAAAGTAAAAGGATAGTTTGCCTCTTTTCTCTGTCACTCCCACACAGCTGCTTCGACAGAATCTTCTATACTTTCGCACGTGATGCAATGACAGAACCAACGCAACAATGCAAAAAACACAGAGTTGTGGTAACTGCAGTTGCAAAAAATTAGGTCTGCATACCTACTAAATTAAAGCAATAACAAATTGACAAACCCGCAAGCAGTTTTTCCGACCGCCATTTTGCAATAGATATTTTGGCGCGAAATTTTAAACTTTCAGAACTAAAATTTATATCTTTATGAAAAAGTGACCTTTATTTAGGGTTAAAATAAATATAAAATATTTTATAATTATAAACAAGTCATTTATTTACTAAAATGTGTAAATACTTTTAAAATACATCAAGTAAATATTTTTATTTTACTTTCATTTTTTAACAAACTTATGTATGGTTAATAAATGCTATTGTACAAAAATTATGAAAATTTTCATTGTCCATATACAAATGGTTACTATATACATTATTAACAAATGGATTAGGATGATGCTAATCTAACCTTATCTTCACTAATTATAATATCGGATACTTTAGGAAGTTTTTTCTCAAATTTGGAAGTTGCTTTATCAGCTGTAACGCTTGGAAAATTTGCTAGATATTGAGTAATTACTTTTTTCTTAAGTTTCTTCAAGGAAATTTCTTCCTTTGTAGCAACAATTTCCAATATTGTGTTTCTCCAACTAAATTTATCAGTGCCATTGTCAACTGCTGTTATTTGTTCTCCATTTATGTTATTATATTCTCTTTTTCTTTTATTACTAGACTCATCAATTTCATTTTCACTTGCATCCAACTGTCTCTTCTTTGATTTCTTATTTTTTTTGTCCCTTTTTGCATTTTCTGCTTCAATTGCTGCTTGTGCTTCAATTTTACATTCGTCACAATCATTTTGGTTCTCTTCCATGTTTGTATTACTAGACTCATCAATATCATTTTCCTTTACTTCCAACTGTTTCTTTTTTGATTTCTTATTTTTTTTATCACTTTTTGCATTATCTGCTTCAATTACTGCTTGTGCTTCTTCAATTTTACAGTCGTCACATTCATTTTGGTTCTCTTCCTTGTTGATATTTTCTGGAAAAGTAAATTTTAATTAATACATAAGATTTATTTTTGTTTTTAACAAAATCAAATAAGAAAAATTAAGTCTTGAGATCTGTGTACTCTAATTACCTTTCTGAGGAATTGTTTTGTTTTCAGCAGTAGCTTCTTTAAAAGCTTTTTCCATTTTATCCCAAACAGTTTCAACTATTGTCATATTCACCCTATTATTAGACAAACTCTTAATGAAATTTAAGAATTTTGCTTTTTTCCTAGGAATATTTTCATGCTTTGATATTGAATTTAAAAGGTTTCTTTCAGGTACAGTTAAAGTTGATGAGTTACTAAGTACATTCTGAACAACATCTATCCAGGCTTGCTGTTTTTTCTCTCCTTTATTAGCACTCGGTTTTTGAACAAAGTCTTTACCACCATATCGCTGATTTTCTGTCACACATTTTGTGTGAGCAACATATTCATCTCCTCTACAAATAGTATTAGAAATATTAGACATAATTAAAGGATATTTAAAAATTATAGTATTACAAAATACTTTCAAGGTTTTTGCTTAAAATAAATACATGAAATCTAGCAACTCTTGCATTCTACATTTAATATCTACGATTGCAACCTCACCTAAAATCTTTCAAGCAGTCAACGCACGTTAAGAAAATAGGAGAACGACATTGAAATTGAAAGTGCTTGGCCACTTTTGGTTTTTGAAGGGAATCACCACATCCATTACATGTAAAGACTACCATTGTTTCAATTACGTGCTTTGATCACGTTTAATATATAACAAATTTTTATTAAGCCTGGAAATTATAAAATAAAATTTATTGAATTATTTATTAATTATTTTTCAGTTAATTTTCAATGATAGAGTTTACAACAATATAAATACAATTTTTAATTAACTCATTAGTAGGAGCAGTTTTTAATCAATTTGGATTTATTTATAATTAAAACCATGTAAAATAACTTATAAAGGTAAAATCCAATGTGAATATTCTTACCAAACAGCTGTAGAATTTTCCTAAATAACCTGAATCCTAATTTTGATTATAGGAACTTAATTATAATAATTTTTTTATTCTTAAATAATAAGAAACTACTTGTCAATAGAACTTTTAACAAACAAACAAATGTCTTCAATTATTATTAGAACAATGAAATCCGGTGCGAAGAGAAGTTTTCGATAAACGTTAACGCCTCCACTCGATGATAAAGTTTATTTTAACTAAACAAAGGCTAAAAATGAATTGTTCAACGTTTAAACACGTGTTTTTCTGTGGACTATGAACTATGCTTTGGACCTTTATGACGACAGTAACCTAACCTAATTTATCACCTAAGTGTACAGATCTAACCTTCTTTACGTATTATTTATCTAACCTTAACTCGCGGTAATATTCGAATTTCGAATTTTGCATTGCGCATTCTATTTGGCGCAAGCTGTCTATTATACCTACCTAAGGTAAAAAAGCAGTAAATATTATGAAAATCAGCTCTCGTTATAAATAATTTATATTATATATTTATTGTTTTATTCATTTAAGAATTATATATTCATTTTTTAAAAACTTATCTATATATCTAACTTATATCTTTTATATCAAATATTACCAAAGTATTTGAACAGATAATATATTGTGTCAATTTTTGCTAAGACATCAAATAATATTCAATAGTAAAAAATAAAGAAACAACGAATCCATTAAATTGGGAAAAAAAGTAAAAAAATCCATTCGGTCCGTCAGATAGAATATCAAAAAAATAATCGATACGTATTTTTTCTTTTTTCAAGTTAACACTTATTAATAACATTTAAAGTTACAGTAAGTTTAAAGTTTGCTCACATCATGACGTCACAACGGCGTAGTATCTATACATCGTGACATCATCGCCACTTTTCAAATGGCTATATCTTCATTAATAAACATTAAATTGAAAAAAGAAAAAAAACGTATAGATTATTTTTCGATATTCTATCTGACGTAGTTAATGAAATTTGATTTAATTTTTTTATTAATTATTTTAAAATTTGTTTACTTTTTATAGATTTAAAAGTTGTTTTGAATGCGCATTAATTATATTACTTAGTTAATTACTGCTATTATATTGGGTAAAAGATTATGAATACACATTTTTTTTAAATTTGAATGAAAAAAAAATCTACGCATTTTGAAACCATCACGATTTCTTTTGCATTTATTTCTACTATTAAATTTTTATCAAGACTTAAAAAACTAGTAAAAGGAAGGAATATTACAACAAAAGTTAAAATATTTAACAACGTTTCGCCTACTTTTCAATATTCTGAATAAGTATAATCCAAGAAAAATGATGAACAAAGGTGTAACTATTATTTGTAGCGTAATTTTTGCGAGTGTTATTATTTCAATTGATTCAAAAGTAACCAAACCGGTATGCTTTTTTTCAAATTTATATATTTCCTACATTTTATACACTTTTTTAAAACAAGAATTAACACTGTAACACATATTGTTTTAGCTGAGTAATGCGAAGAATGAAACCAATGCATGGAATCAAACATCGGTAAGAATTTTTGTAATTTAATTTAATTTAATTTAATAAGTTCTGTTATTTATTTGTAGCATCTATCACCAACTCTTAAGGGACAAAAAAATGGAACAGCCGTAATAGAATTACCATCGGTAATATTTTTATTAATGCATTAAAATAACTTAAATTAATTTAGATAAAATACATAATCAATCAAAGTTTTTCAAACGGAAATTAATACTTTCTAAAAAATTTAATATTATTATTAGATAATTTGATACATCATTAGATATTACAGGGCCAAATTAATAAAAATCGTATCTGTTTCAGGATTTAAGACCATCAGCCAACAAAACCAAAATGCCATCGGTAAAATTTTTAATACATGATTTTTCTACGAATTTTATACATTGCATAATTTATAACTTAAAAATACTAACTTGTCGACTAATATTTGATAAAAAATTAATAAAAATACATTGATATACATTATACTATTAATCAATTTCAGCTTCAAAATGTGACCCACGGTGCATGTGACGTTGTTATGCTTCCGCTCAACAAAAAATTCAAGGATAATTTCAATAGTGAGCAGTTCTGCTCTAATTTAACGACGACTGTCGAGTCTATTTGCTACAGTGCGATAGTCGGCTTGTGCGTATTTGCACCGCATCCTGCAGTAATTTTTGTGTGCCAAGTAAGTGTAAAATAATAAAATAATAAATTAATGTATATTAAAAAATATGTTTGTATACAAGTTATTATTTGGAAATTGTTAACATTTTTAGGATTTAAATTATGTTTTTGTGTTTCAGTCCATACTACCTCTAATGGTTTGTTGACAAGCAGACATAAAGATCGTCAAGAAGCAACAATGAATAAATTATAAAAAATATTGTATATATAAATGTGTAGTATTTAAAAAATAAATAAATGTATGTTGAATTTAATGCGCTTTAAACTTGTACATCTATCATTATTTTATAGTTATAGTTTAAAATATTGTATTCCAATTATAAAGGCACATTTTAATAAATAAAGAAAAAAAATTAATATTTGTTTTTCCTGAATTAGCACCAAAAAGAATTTTTTTACAGAGATATTTCCCTGTAATTATAGGGTTTGAAAAAAATAGTATAATAATTAACACAGTTTTATAAAATCAAAACACTTTCAGAAAATTTTTTTTTCAACAAATTATATATTACAACTAATTATATTTGATTAAAAATTAAATTTAAGAATTACAAAGATGTTTTCCCTGTTTATAATCCATAAAAAAAATTACTGCATTTATAATAGTAAGAGTTTTTAGACATTCGAGTATTTTATAGAGTACTATTTACGAAAATAAGATATATTTATGAAAAAGGTAAATTTAGTTCTTTTAATCGAAGAGCTCAAGTGTAATAGTGAACTGTAATAAGTGATATACTTATAATGACTAATTTGTATACCATTTTTTGAAATGCATTGATTAGAGATTTCAATGTGATCTAAGTTTGCTGTATTGGATATAATAAAGAAATTAAAATAGTGATTAATGTATCAAAATTCTGTTTAGTGTAAATTTATTTTGGGGTAAATTTCTATATAAATCTAATTTAAACAGTTTTCCAAATTTAATTTTTGATTTCAATGCCTGTTGCCATAAAGTCATTTGCTTGCATCAGTCGACTGCGTAAATGACACCACGAAATTTACGACTGGATGCACGTTTTCATGCCGTACAGGCGCACGGCAATATAAACTAGCTTTATTCTCATTGAAAATAAAAGTACCATAAAAATTGCACTCTAAATGTGAAAGAAAAAATATAGGTACTTTACGAAAAGACTTGCACGATTTTTCTCATTCGTCACGACTGTAAGTGTCTATTATTAGCTCGTTTTATTTATTTTTTGGTTCTTATTGTGGCGATCATCGCTGGAATATATTATTCTATCAACTACCAAAGACTGTACGACGAGCCACCAAAATGAAGCGACTTATCTACGGAGCAATTTTCTGCGCTGCATTTACCTTTTATTGGGAATACACAAATGCTGTAAGATTTCATAAGTCGTTCTTTCATTTATTTAATTATATCCATTGTATTGAATTTTTCTTTTTTTTTTGTTAGAAATTTAATTGATTACTTGATGAAAACGTTGCATCAGTATATTTTTCATGCATTTATTAATCATTCATTTTTATTTCAGCATGCACTCCAAAAACGAGAAGCATCTCCTTTTGCAGATCCTAATCCATGGGTAAGGAATTTATGAAAAAAGCAATAACCGTTTAAAGTTGGAGGGTGACATTTTTTTCCATTTCACAGATCTCCGACAAAGTTGGAGGATTTTGTAATGAGACGATGAAAGACGCTACGTCGCCCAAAGATTTTTGCAAAGCCGTCAGTAAACGAATCGTTGATAAAGTCAACGATCTTTGCAAGTCAAGCATTAAGTTCGCCTGCAAAGTTTTAGTCGGAAAGAAGTACAAGAAGTGCAAGGTACTTGAGAATCTAAATATCTAACATAAATTCTTTTGTTCTTCAATCAAATAGTATTTCTTGAACATTGATTGTTATTTTTCTTCGCAGATGTGGCTGTACACCAATATTTGCCCGGTAGTCGATGGAGCTTCAACGGAAAATCCTTTCCCAGAAGATGATGTTGTTCCTGGTGATGATGTTCCTGCATTACCTGCACCGGAAGACGTTGCACCGCCCAAACGGAAATAAGAAATTTTTTAATGAATTTCATTTGTACATTATTTAACTGTATTGCTGTAATATATTCTTTACGTATTGACTGTAATAAATATTAGTTAAGCTTACGTCATTGTAGTTCAAACTTTATTACATCAGTTTTCCTATTCTTATAATAAAGATTTTTTATGTCGTTGTTTAAAGGCGTGAGAATATTATAAACGATAATTAAAACGTTTGTAATTAAATCAGGAAACTTCAGAGTTTGTTTTAATTTTTGAAATTTGAAAATAATCATACGTGAGGCATTTTATATCAATTCTCTCAGCGCGGTACGCACTCAGATTAATTAGATTGTCCGAAATTTTCCCTTTTTACTGTGAAAATTTCCAAAACGTCTTCTTTCTTGAAGGAAAAATCTTCAACACTCACATAGAAAATTGCTTTTTGTATGTAAATAACGCTCAGCTTTCGATCTAATTTGTCAAAAAAATATTCAAAATATACTTTTCAAGACTGTTTTACTGCTGAAAAACTGAGGAAAAAAAATACATCGAAAACGCTGATTGCGCATTTTTTTAGGAAGAAATAAACTTCCTTAAGAAATAAGTTTCCTTAAGCAATGAAATAAATGTGTTTGGAATCTAATATATGTTTTAAATTTTATCTGAAGTTAATGATAATCTGAAGTTAATGCATTAAATATTTTCCATTAAAGAAAGAAAACACTGTTTTTGATATTCAGCATGTTACGTCTTAAGACGTATCTTTTTCTAAAATCGTTTTAAATTATAAAGTCTCCAACGACCTGAAAACAAACTTCATCAACGGTAAAGTGTTTTTTTGGTCGCCGGAGACTATAATTTAAAACGATTTTATAAAAAGATACGTCTTAAGACGTAACAAGTATTATCTTTCTATTTTTAAGTTCTATTTTTTTAGATTTTTTCATCGCTGTTGTTTCTATACTATTTTCAATAAAAATGTTGTTGCGTTATTCTTATTCGTATTTCTAATATAATAGCAAGTTAATCGTTTGAATAATTTCATTCATAATAAATGTATTGAATGTAAATTAAAAATCATATTAAAGTGCATTATTATACTGTTGTGTTAATTCGAATGATGTAAATTTAACCGATAAAAACAAAATAAGAAATTGAATAGCATATAAAGTTGAAAAATAAATTTTTAAGTACAAAAACATTTTTCAAGTGCAAATTTAATGACTCCAAAAATAAATTTATTTAATGATTCGAAATTCAGGAAATAAAAACTGCGTCGTGCTTGCAACATATTTTTTATTGCAGTGCAAGAAACTGTATATTTAGTTTTCGTACTCACGTGCTTCTCGTAGATACATACTCAAAATTGCCAAGATGAGGACCGTTTGCCTGCACAGACTTTTATTCGCTATAATTTTAGCAATTGTAAGTTATCCATATTGAAACGTTTATTTTCTTCAAAAACTCTGATTACAAATTACACCCCCCTGGTATTCTATCAAATAATTATTTTAATGTATTTGCAATTTATAGATGAGCAGAGATATAGTTGCCAGTCCAAATCCATCAGTGAGTAAAAAAATTAATAATTTAAGTAGAAAAAAAATGTTAAAAAACTTGATTATTAACCAATTTCAACCATGCAACCTTAAAATAGACATTTTTTAATTATAAAGCTTAGCAGTTACACCACAGATAAATGCGAGGAACATTTGAAACCAATTTTTGACAATATCACAATAACTGGAGATTTTGAATCCCAACAATTTTGCTCACAATTACAAAAGGGAGTGGATAACAGTTGTACTGCAGCTATTGTAGAGATTTGCCAGAAAGCACCAAAGAAATGGATAAAATATCTTTGCGAGGTATGAATGAAGAATGCTTTTTAATGTTTTATACATTTATTTAAATTTAATTAAATTCTAATTCAGCTAATCTATATATTTTTTAGTCTAAATTAAAATAAAAGTATTTTAATAATATACTAATAATATTTTATTTAATTGATACAATATTGATCAATATTTTATTAAAGACTCATTAATTATAAATGTTTTTAAAAAATTGCATTGAATTTATTTCCTATCTTTTTTAAGTTTAATTTTATTCAACTGTGGAATTTATATTTGTTTTATTTGATTTGCAGGAATATCTGCCAGCTCTCATCTGCTAAAAGAAATCTTGATCTGATGAGGAGACAGTAATCTTATTCATTAATGTACAGAATGTAAAAATATATACTAAAATATTTATCTGATAAAGCTTAATGTATAATATTCAAATAGACTTTATAAATAATTATAATAAATAAAAAGATATTCAAATAATTTGCTTTTATTTTTTACCAAATATCCTATAAAATATACTAATTAAAAAAAGAAACTTCAGAGTTTATAACAATTTTTTTACTTGGACCAAGAGAATAAAATTGTAACTGATTCACAGTTTTTTCGCTCTGAGTAATATATTCTTCATTTACTATCAAGCGATCTTTTGTACGTATCAGTTTTTACACAAAATAAGTAATACAATGTATTACAAAATATTATATGAAAACTTTTAAAAATTGTATGAAATTAACAAAAAAGAATTTGAAGTATTTTTTCGATTGTTTGATGAAAAAATGAAGTTTTTAAAATTTTGATATAGATTTTTAGATACAACCCTATTGAAAATATCAGCTGGATTGCACTGGATTCCAATGGATTTCCATCGGAATCCAACGGAATTCCATTGGATTCCACATAATATTTTCAATAGAGAAGTATTATTTACGAAATAGTTATTATAAATTAATGAAATCACAAGTAAATTTAATTTATAAGAATTATATACATCACAAACGAACAATTTTAAATTATAATGTCACGGAACCGAATTAACCAAACTAAAAAGAAAAATAAGGAATATCAAGTTTATTAAAAATAAATATGTTTATTCAAAAACTTTTCTTTATTCGTGTTGTTCACTATTCTGAGAAAAAAATATATAAAATAACTGTATAACAAAAAATAGTGATGCAATAGATTTAAAATTAAAATATTTGTGATAAGTAATAAATAATTGACATAAAAAAATCAAACATGTTTAGCTTTAGATATTTTTTTTAAATTATTCTATATTTTTACGTAAAATGTAAAAATAGTATAACAAATTTTCTCTTGAATCACGATCTATATACCAAACGTATTTATTTTAAAATTTTTACTTTGCTTTTTAAAAATTTAATATTTGTAGTCACGAATTATTTCCACGTCTTTTGGTTATAAAATATTGTTTAAAACTATTTGTACTGAAAATTCAACTTCATTTCCAAAGTTCTAATCTTCTTAGACGCTTAAAGATCTAAAAAAATTGAAAATGAACGGTTTTAACGTTTATACAGTTTTTTCGCTCATCTTTCTAATCTACATAAGTCAAACATTGGCGGTAAGACCTTATTTTCATATTATTTTTAAAGTCATTGTTTAAAATGAACTAGAATTGTTAAACACTGGGCATAATTTTTTCAGTTAAACCATTTTCAAAAGAGGGAAGCATCAAATAAAGACGTATCGGTAAATATATTAAAATACATATTTTGATTAACTAATTGCTTTACTTTCAATTGTTTTTCCTCTTAATTGTTTTTAAAGCTCGAAACCGCTACTCATGACAAATGTCAACAGATATTTGGGCCAATCATTGACGATTTGAAGATAGACGAATCTAGTTTTGATCAACAGCAATTTTGCGTGAATTTTACTCAGGCAGTCAGTACTAGTTGTGAAACTTCGCTTCTAGAGAAGTGCAAGACAGCTCCTTGGAAATTCGTTCGAGTTATTTGCAAGGTAATGAGATTTTTTTCTGCTTTAAATATCCAGAAATAATTTTTCACGTCAATTTAATTTCATTTTTCAGTCCACGGTAAGCTGGTTTTGCGACTAATCATTATTGTAAAATCATCAAAACTTGTCACCATTTCGAAAAGCACAGCAACAAAAATTCATGTAAAAAATCTAAATTGCGTATCAATGATGACCTACCCACATATTAAAGATTGATTTCATCAAATCATTAGTGTAATTAAACGATTATAGAAATAAAGAAAACCAGATTTTTAGATCAAACGCAAAGTGTCTTGTAATCTATAACCCCGTTTACTTCTAAATAATAATTTACAACTAGGATCACATATACAATATACAAACTTATAAACGAAAGACCTGATCAGTCCGTGTTAAGGACTAAGCAAACACCCTGAAGTATCCAATGAGATATGTGTTCTGCGGTTCCAAGATCGGCTTCGAACACTAAACCGACACCCATTGCGTTCCTTCGATTTGACGTCGTGTACACTGGCGTTTTTATAGTGTTCTAAAAGCGTTAAAAATTCATTGCGTTGCGCAAGAATTTTGTACCGAGAGTATAATGACAATCGAGAAAAGTATTGAAATCAGTTTCACTGCTGTACATATTTACCATCAGTTTTAGTCGATGAGATTCTATGGGTATGACGGCCATGATAGGCAGTTCTTCTATTAAAATTTTAGGATGCGATCGTTTCAGGCACATATCTTCCAAGCACCATCGAGCGCCCTCCAAGTACAATCCTTGCACATAGCAACCCTGAACGGAGGAATCTCATTTTTAGAAAAACGTTTTATTTAAAATTGATAACGCTGCTCAAAATGCCGTTAGACTACCTCCTCGGGGCGTTCCTCGACGGTTTCAGGATCGACGAACGACGTCACTGCCGTGTATATAACCGAACGATCGAGAGGCCAATTGTTTCTTCGACAGGCAATCTGGACGAGAGCGGCTAGGTAAGTTTCGGGACAGTGGAGACCCGACAACCACATAACGACTGGCTCGTTGGCTCCCGCCTAGAAGAAAAAGGATTCCGATGATACTTCATTCATTCAAATTAAAATTCTTCTGATTTTTGCTCATTCTTTCATACTAAATATCAGCTTTTGTGACATATTCTTCTTTTATTCATTGAACTTTACAATATTAATCACTGTATAAAAAGTAACGAGCATTTTTTTCCAATAAATACATCGCTTATATACTTACCCAGCTGGAATACTGCTCGATTCGCCTTTCAAAATGCTCCATCCATCCGGACAAAGTTTTGCGAGTCGCTGGCGCAAGACTGGCCCAGACGTCTGGCAGGGAACCGTTGAATAGGGAATTAGCCACGCTATCCAGTACGTTATCCATTCCTATCTCCCCGGCAATCGCCTTGGGACAACGAAAACTGTTACTGCGCCATATTCTTTAATGGATGATTGTTTGACGGATTAATTCAAGCGGTTGTTGAGGGTAAGATTTGAAGTTAATGATAGGGGTGTGTGCTTTAAGATTTTAAGGTTTTGACCAGGAAATAAGGTGGATGAGTTTTCAATTAATTACAAAGAAATTATACTTTAAGGTATAATCATTACTAATACTGAAAATGAAAGAATGCAAGTTGTTATTATTAAATTTTACCTTTCTTAAATTTATTAAAGTCGTTTGCATTCTGTTGAGCAGCTTGTTAAACCTCTCAAGTTCTTGGAACAACACAATGGTGGCCGGTGAGATGTTCATTCCGAAATTTCGTTTGACCTTCACCAGGTCATATTCTGGAGGAATTTTGGTCAAAATTTCTTTGGCCAAAGTGTCGATGAACTCTTCTCGGCTTATTCCCGTTCCAGTAGCAGCTGTATTGATATAATTAAAAATATATTAGAAGTGTACACCTATTTTATGTCAGAAACATGCTTATTTATTCGGAAAATGTGCCATGCAACAAATTGCTTTATTACTATCACGTGCTAATTTATACAGCACCTAAAAGCCAATATTTTTTCCACTTACGTGTCGGACTTAAGCAGGCTGTAAAGATGTTTATTATTTTAATTCTTTCGATTATATGTGAATTTTTAAAGAAAAATAAAAAAATGTTTACTTCGTATAAAACTAGAATAAAATATTTAAAAATTAATATCTTTTTTCTGTTAATAAAAATTTGCTAAGATATTAAATTTGCAAATTTAACATAATAAACACTAAAAATATTTGTCTTTATAGTTACATTTTAATACTAAATCTGCTTATATTATTAAAAAGGTAATAAAAGTTAATAAAAAATCGAATATCCACCTGTTTGAGGTTGAAGATTGATAAGGTGGCCCCACATTTCTTTCGCAGCCTGGCTAAAGTAGCCGATCTCGGCATTCGGATGGAGTCCAAAAACCTCAGGTGTATTAACAAGCGGTAGATTATTAATAAACTTCATATACGTCGATTTATCGCCGCGTTGTGGGACCACATAATCAACATTCTGGTCCTTGTAAAAGTGAAATGGTTGGAAGGCATCGAACAAGAAGTCGCCAAAGTATTCGTCCATATAAACCTTGGAGACGCGTCGATCGTAGTTATCGATTACACGGCCTCCATACATTACCTGTCGGTTTAAGAATGCATTGATTTTTAATGGATCTGCGTTTTTTTTTTAAAAAAAAAGCTTTATTTTAGATTTTAGCTTTCTTACCTCTCCGATTAAATATTTTAAACTGTTCCACGGTATTCTCGTCTCCTTGAGAATTAAGTTTTTGGTGAGGTAAGTGTCGAGAATCGTCGTGCAAACGTTGAAATCAGATTCATTGAAATCGTAATTCACGTTCCAACCAATTTTATCGTATTTTCTCCTTTCCTGCGACGGATGAACAAATGTTTAATATATTTATTTTTGAATTATGGATTTGAAGAATAATATTTAGTACTTGAACGACTGCGTGATAGAATGCTAAAACGTAAATAAGATCTTTGTACACAGGATGTTCGCAGCAATTAAGCACGCTGTCGGTCATTTTGAAATATGTATTTTTTATATTCAGTTTCAATCCATTGGGCGGTTCAGTTACAACTGCGAAAATAACGTTCCAGTTTCGTCAAATTCTTTAGCTTTGTCAGATATGGTAGAGCCTCATATATCATACCTTTAAGAGATTGTTGCAATATTCCAATGGGGAAATTAGGACTGGGATCGGTGGTCAACCATAATCTAAAGTCTGGATGTGGCTTTCCAATATTTTCCAGCGATTTCTCAAGCTGCGTTATAAACGAAAGTAGTAAATGACAATTTTGCAGCATCAACCACTGTCCCCTTGTCACTGCATTTTCCAAAAGCTCTAAAGCCGCCTGCAATTCGAATGATTAATTAATCGGTGCTACAATAATCTCGATTTCAAGCAATTGAAAAGTTTTTATCGGATAATTCTGTTTCTTTGTCGCACCTCTTCCTGGCCCTGACCGAGCGATAGGAACCTAAACTTCCCACCGCCGGATCCGTGCGCGTCGGCGAGTTTGATCAGCTCGTTCGTAGGATCGGATCCGGGACTGAGAACGAAGACGACCGGCATAGTCGGCGTGCTTTGGTCGTAAATGCCCTCGAGAGAAACGTTGGGCGGGGTTATGTACTCCTCGCCCATAATGTTACTGATGTAGATGGTCACAGCTCTGAAGACTCGGTCCACTCGGAAGCAGCGCAGGAGCATCAGGCACTCGAAAGCTGACAGCCTCTTCAAGTAATTGCAGGGCAGCTCCACTGCTTCGGGATTGTCTCTGTCGAACCACTGTGGAGAGTTTGCATTGCTTTTGTGATGACATTCTGACAGATAAAAAACTAAGGAGCATATACGTTGGAACGAATGACATTACCACTTTCCATTCTTTTTCGTTCTCCTCGATCTCCGTGGGAAGCTCTCTAAATTTCTTGGGGAAGTCGTTCGCGAGCTTCAAGCAATCCTCCCATCCGGCGACGGACAGCCAGCCGTCGGTGGGATTAACTCGAGCCGATCGCTCGAGCGACACGTTGCCCTTGACGAAAAAGTCCAGCTGGGACAAGGCGATCTTGCCCATGTCCTGCTCGATCCGCGTGCAGATCTGGAAGGAGAAGAGCAGCTTGTGCCGCTCGAAAATGCCCGTGCAGCCGTAGACGTAGACGTTGCGCGTCAGCGTCCTCACCACGTTCTTTAAGCGGCGAGGTATCGACGCGTCAGGTAAAGCTTTTTTCAGCGAGTATACGAAGACCTGAAAGGATTTGGATTGTCTTCAGTTTTACGGAAATAGAATTTTTGAATAATTTTTTTTTTAAGTAACCAATGCTAAACCAATCTTTTGAATTGAATGAAAAAAATAATGCCCCGTCAATCAGAAGTACCATCGATTAAAAAGTAATACATTTTATGAATATATTGTTTATATTCGACAAAGTTTATATAGCATTTCCTTACTTCCAGATAACTGTTAAGTGAATACTGGTACATCGAATTCACTATGGCCATGTCGGCGAGCACGAAGAACAAGATGGCTCCTCTTTTGGCTGCTGGTCTGTAATCGTTTCTCAAACCTTCTATCTGTTTAGCCGTGACCGCGGCCTCGGCCAGCTTCGTCGAAATTTCGAAAGCACTGGCTTTGGATTTTTCCAGAGTCTCGATCAGGTCGATGTTGTCCAGCATGTTGCCCTGATTACTCGCGATCTCGTGCAGCAAACTGTCCTCGAGCTTCTTGAGTAAATTCTTGTTCGCGCTCGTTTCCAGGATCAGAGCTTCGGAGAGCTCTTCTATGTCGGGACGCTCGGTGCGCACCACGACCGAGAGCAACTGCTCTTCTAGACCCTGAAAGTGAGTTGAAGATGAAAGGTGGATGTCGTTTTGTTGGACAATTATGGAACGCTACTCACTATTATCGTCACCATATAGTTGATTATACAGGCTTTCGTGTAAATAGTTGGATTTAAGATGGGATTGGAATGTTTTGTCATTAAATACATGCGGAACTTCTCGTCGTAATCCACATCTTTGTCTCCAAGCATGACAAAAGATCTGCCACCGGTGACTGAAAAATGAAAACAATTATAATAGACGAAAATGTCTGAGTATTCATCAGAGAAGACCATTTACGCCATACCTTGAATATTTTTCATTATGACATTGTCAAGAACGGGATCAACGTAGTCCACGTCTTGAAACAATATTGGAAAACCATATTTTATAGAAATTTCCACTTGTTTAATAAAGTCGGGATCGTTAAAGGTAAGCATTTTTAGACCCGCCTTCTTTTCTCGTCTTTTAATCCAATTGAAAGCTTGTTGTTGCGGATCTATACAGAGAGGGAATCGCGATGCTCTAACTGTTAAGATTGCATTTTGTATCGATAACTCATCAGGCGGTAGACCCTCAGAATTCCAGCTGAAATTTATTTATTTATTTATTTATTTACCAGAGTATTATTGCAAAATTACAATATGAAATACTGATCAATCAAAAGGAGAAAATATTGATTGTATTTCTGTAACTCACCCGCTGATTTCGACATCGTTACTAAGCTGATTTTCAATCCTAAATGGTTGGGTCAGAGGAATTTTCTTTTTAACTACACTCTGCAGCCAGTCGTTATAGAGCATTTCTGTCCGGAATTCGAAGGTGAATGGACCATTGTAAGATAGAAAACCTGATGCGAGAAGACAATTGCCAACGATTCGGATCATTTCTACTTTTAGACCAGCCAGTTCTTTCTTCCAGCGTTCGTTTTCGGACGATAAACCACTAAACAAAAAAAAAATTATTATTTCCAGCTGCATTAAATACTAAAAAGTAGATTTAATCGCAATTTACTTGATAAGTTTGTCTGCAGCAATCAAACGCCTTTGAAGTAATTCTGTTTCTTCTTGCAATTGTGTTCTTTCATTCATAGCATTTTCATATTTGGTATTCAAATCCTTTAGCAGTTTCTGCAGCCGATCAAGTTCACGTTCTTCTTTTTCTAAAGCTAATCTAGCCTTTTCCGATTCTGTTTCCAAGTCTTTTACTCTATCCATTTTCGGTTTTACCTGTTATGAAAATTAATAAATCAATAGATACCATCTATAAGAAAACTCTACTATTTTCTGAAGAAAGGAATATCTTCAAGTATGCATACCTCACGGAAAACGGAACAATAATCTAGAACAGCAAGCACAAATTTGTAAAGGCCATAGCCAGCTTTACTGATTGTCTTCATCTGTTCCATCTTGCTTGATTTCTTCAGATGAGCTTTGACCATTTGTGTCTGTTTCAAAGTTATTTCATCGGCATTCATCTCTTGTAAAGAGCGAAGGAAGTTTGGATCAGCCATCATTCCTTTAGCGGACTTCCAATTTACTTCTTTAATTCCCCTTATAATGGTCACGCATTCGCAAACTATTTGTACTGGTTCTGGAGGCGTGGCGAACGATCTATGAGGGTTTGAAAAATAAATTATTTATGCTTTACATAGATCTCTTATCAGTGATTAATTATTATTTAAATTAGAATGAGAATAAAATATTAAGATTGAGGCAGTTGTTCCCTAAGATACAGAACTTTAAAAAAACAGTTCTTAGCATACTTAATTGAAAAATTTCGAAATTTTTTTCATGGCGAATCTCTAGATAATTGTGCACCAATTAAAACGAACCTTTTTACGTCGAAATAAATTAAAAAATGAAAAAAATTTCTGATTTTAAAGAAATTATTCTTTGGCGATTCATATCTTTATTTACAATATCAAATTTTGACTTTTTAATATTTTTTCAATTCATAGAATTCAGCTTTATAACATATATCATCACTTACGTAATCATAAGACAGTTAAGTATCCTATAAAGAATTTCTTTTAAAAGCTCTATACCTTGGAGAAAAACTACTGAAGTGTATATTAACAGCTCAGTTATCGCTATTTTTGACTAGCATGCAGTTCATACTACCTAAATGTTGGCTACCTACCTAATTTCTGTAATATCAGATTTATCGAGATCTCCCAATGCCTTTCTTGCGTTATCAAGAGCCGGTTGGGCTTGTTTAAGTGCTTCTTTAGCTTCGGCCGATTCCTTAGCGATGATCTTATTCCTTTCTTCGATTTCCCGTCGTTTTTCCAAGCTAGCCTCCTTTTTCGTCGAAGCAACTTCCGTACTCTCGCTGATCTCCACCAGTAAGTTCTCGCAATTTAGAGTTTGCTCCTTTACTTTCACCCGCTGGACCGCTAATACAGCGTTAAGCTTGTCCAGAGTCGCCGAAGCTTCAGCTATCTTCGACAAACCGCCTGACAGACGCTCGCACTGAGTTGATTAATATTAAAGTTACATTGATTTAGCATTCATAGCTTCTAAGCACAAAAATTAAATTAAACATATTTTTTAACAAAATATTAAATGCTCTTTGAAAAATTACTTTAGTTTTAGTTTTAAGTTTTTTCTTACCAGGCTTGTGTACGGGTAAACTATTATTTACCTTTGTATAGGTTCTAATAATATTGTAATTTTATACTGGTTTTAATAAATAAATAAATAAAGTATCAATAAATAAATAAAGTACCTGGCCCTCAATGTAGTCTCGTCGCTCGTTTAATAAATTAATGTACGTCTCTAAAGCATCAAGATAATGCCTCGGTGTAACATAATTCGGTCGACGCAGCTTTACCAGAAAATCGTTCGTATAATTAACCACCGACATGTGAACGTGAACTGCGTGCTGCACTACATTGTCTCGATGTTCCTCCGGGATATGCGTTATCTGAAAATTTAGACATTTTTCGTTCAAAGGGTCAATTTCGCAAATCGTTCAAGTCGCTCTCTCAATAATATTACATCTCTCAATATCACGTTCGCGACAGCAAGTAGAGCCTGCTCTGGCCAAGGGAATATCCAATCGATCGTCGTACAATTTACGAGGCCGGGATAGCTCCTGCATCGAGCGCGCAAAATGTCACCCGACGGACTCATCGACAAGGCGATGCGCATATTTTCAGTGGCTCTTTTCACGAAGAAGGCCCACACGTTTTCTCTGGAAATAAGTTCGTGTTGTCAGTTTTCAAGTGATTTATGTACTCGAGGAAACGGAAATATGAAAAAATCAGCCAACTTTGTTACGCCGAAATTAGCCTCCTTGGCGGCACTTCTGCAATTGTTGACAATCTGATCTTTCTCGTCGTCTTCGAAGAGGGATGAAACAACTCCACTTGTCAATAGATTGTTGGTGACTTCCAAGAAACTTTCATCCACCACTTGTTCGTCGGTGAACAAGAATACCGTTGGTAAATTGGAGACTCCGACCATCGACAAAAGTTTCTAAAATTACGAATTCAGCATAAAACCAATCCAATTACGACAGAATACAGAGAGCAGAGTCGCATAAGAGAGCCAAACCTTCATATCGTCTCGGAAGGAAATTTCATTGTATCCACGATTCGGCTGGATTTCGAAAAGCTCGCAGCTCGCGGCGAAGGAGGCCAGCCGGACAGTCGAACGACGTCCACTTCCGCCGACGCCGATGACAAGCGCATGACCGCGCGACATTCGCAAAGTTCGATGCACCCGAGTGAGATGCTCCAGTGCATCGTTGAACAGAACCATACTGAGCTTGCTCCGCCTGTCGTTGTGCTCCTCTATGATCTGCGGATTTCAATTTTTGGTTACGTCTCTTGCGCATCGACAAAAGCAAGTGATCGATGTGGTACCTCCGTAAATAAGCTGTAAATAGCCTCGTAATCAAGTAGATCCTCGTAGACGCGAGGCTCGCCCTCGCTGCAAGCATTGCGGAAGTCTCCGAACAGCAGTGGATTTCGCAAAGCGTAAGTGATCAATTCCTCGTCGTCCCACTTTTCTTTCAGCTTCTCCTCGACGTGAGCTTGCACGTTGTCTATGTCCTAAGGTTCGTAATCAAACGGAAGGATTAACGTTAATCGATAATGTGTGGGAAGCAAAATTATGCATCGGCAGTTCTTGCGGTCGATGGCTTACGGTTTTCGAGATCAGTCGATCGCAAAACACCCTTGTGAATTCGTTTCTCCAGAGGCGAATGAGTTGCTGGGGAAGTTTAAAGTGAGCCGGATCGCTTTGTAACATACCGGCAGCTACTCTGGACAGATCTCGCATGTTGAATATGTAATGGAACTTTGCCGGCGTCGGTGGTAACTCCGTTATGATTAGCTGATCGATAAAAAGCATAGAAATTTCTTCTGCCGGCGGGATTTATTGTACTTTTTGAAAAAATATATAATATAAATTGTAAATACCTTGTAAACGTCCATAGTGATTGTGATTAGATTATCAGCAAGTACGCTGATGTTCTCTGGAAATATTTCAAGGTGACCGGCTACAATACTCTTGTAAATGCGATGTAGTGTGTCATCGGCAGGGAAAGTGACGTTATAAACGGAGAACATAGAAATGAATCTGGGATCGACATCGTGCCTTCCTCCTCCAGATTTTCCCATTGCAGCGAGAATACCTAAATAATAGTATGTTTTCATTATTAAAATACTTTATTTTAATATATTTCTTCTGGGTATAAATTATCGTTGGAGCTAAAGGTTGCATTTGAAAATTGAAAATTTCGCGAGAAAAAAGAAGCGGCTGATTTAGCTTTGAAAAAAGCTACATTAGTTATTTTTTCTGAAGTCGGTGGGAAATTCTTTATTATGCGGCTATTCGCTACAGAAGGTGGAAAGAACAAAGAAGTCAACATTCTGTCTCTTCGAAATAGAGTAGTATACATCTCAAAAAAATTTTATATTGATCTTTCAAAAACAGGAAATAAAGGTTTTTATTTAATAACACTACAAATTATTCATACTTAAGTCCTTTATACGTTTCCAATTCAGATCTTTGCCGCGATCGTACATTCCTCCTCTCTCGACTAACAACTTTAGCAGTGCAATCGGCTGCTGAGTTCCGTAAGTGTCAACCATCGGCATGTTCATGTCGTCAATAAAGAGAATTAAGCGCTTTCCAGGAGGTGGTCCGTAAACGTCTTTCGTTCTCTTCTCCACGGCAGATTCGATGTTCCGCTGCACGTCCATTGACGTTGTTCTCGACGAAAAATTGATTGGCAAATGAGCCTGAAAGATTTGCAAAATCGTACAGTAAGTCCTGGAATGGATATTAAAATCGATTAACTTTACAAAGATATTAAGATTTCTAATAAAAATTTGTTTTTATCCCAATGTTAATCTATAATTTCTTATATGATGTATCTACAATACTAAATTTTAATACATGTCTTACAAGAATGTATTTGCTGGAAAAAACGATAAAATTTTCAGTCTATATTTAAATATATACCTACTTATTTAATAAATAGTTTGAAAATCCCTTAAGATAATATTCTACACTTTTATAGACAATTAATTGTGGGTTTATTATAGCTTTCAGTCAATGAACTATGTATATTGTACACGTGTTCAATATAAAAAGTAATTTTATACTTCTTTTGTAGAAGACGATAATTAACTCTATTATTATGAAGACACATGCTATTTGTAAAGAATATGCTTATAATTTTGTTGGTTTTTGTTAAATTTTGTCATTTAAAGTAAATTTTTAATCTTTGTTAAAAGAACTTTTGATTCTATCTAGCCTTTAATTCATAAATGTATGTTATTATCTGGTTATAAAGAAATTATTCAATTTAATTGTTTAACTGCATGAATTAATTTCGTATCTGTATAAATTATTATTTTATTATTTAATTATTTGTTTAATTAATTATAAAAAGCAGTATGCTTAAATAATTAATTGCTTCTTTTAGGAGAAATTTTCGGTGCAGAAAATCAATAAGAAAATGCATATGCCGTACGATTAGAAGTAAATAGGAATCATAAATTAGTACCTCACTAAATGCTCTTTAGATATGTCCTAGTATTTAATCGCAATTATAGATTACAATTAATATCAGAGTATTAAAACAATTGTACAGCCATTACAGTAATATCTTGAAACCGAAACCCCATACTTAATCGATCAATAAGGTCGCTTTGAAAATTCTTCCAAAAGTTTTACCAAAAAAAAAACAGTTGGAAAAGTAATCCAAAGCTATGCTCGTCGCCGCGGACTTGCGTTTTAAAAAATATCGGAGAAAATCGAGATAGATCAATTGAAAAAATGGTCATACCATTATTCCAATGCACGAGAAAAAATTCGTTTACCGAGTTTGCTATTCTAAATTTTAAGTTGTTTAAAATTTTGGGAAAGTTGTTCGCCATTTGGCCACTGAGTGAGAAAGCCAGCAAGCGAGAAATCCGCGTCCAGATTTACATTTGGTGCTTCTTCCATATCAATTTCTGGCTGCTTCTTTTCCCAACCATCGCTGAACTTAACCACGTTCGACACGACGTCGTAGCTGTGGCCTATACGAGCACTCAGTTTGTTGTTATTTTCGAAACTATATACCTGATGATATTTTTTAGGTTGCAACAAAGTCGCTTTCGGGTAAGCTAATTAATTGTCATTATTATACTTATGCTTTCTATTAGCGATTAAACATTTTACACTTAATTTCCGCAGGTGCTATTGGAAATGTCTTACGATTTTATCGCGTACGCCAAAGGCGAAATTTTTCACAAAGTTCTTCGGCACGCAACGAAATACGTATTTGTATTCTCCATAATGGTTGGCTCGTATGTAATTGTCGGCCTTCTGATTATATACAAATCGATTTTCAGCAAACCTATGACTCTTCCAATTGGTGCTCATTATTTCTTCTCGCTGGAATCGCCAGTGATATGGTACTTGTTTTACACTCATCAGATGGTATGTCTGCTGTATGGATCAGTTATTATCTTATCCGATTCCTACGTTGTTTTGATGATTTTCGTGTCGGTTGTAAGACTCGATCTTTTAAAGAGCAAGTTTGAGAAAATCAGGTTTTATAGTGATTTCACCAAGTGCATTGGAGAGCATCAAGAAATAATTTGGTAAGTGATTTTTTGTTTGAATTTGGAACTCCTTTTTTTATTTGCTTAATTACCTCGTGTACGTTTATTTTAGGTTTATTAAAGAATTAAATCACGTTGTAAAATATTTAATTCTAAAAACAATTTTTTGTATCGGAATCCAGTTTTTCACTGAAGGATTAAAACTGTTTACAGTAAGTAAGCTAGTAAATCAATGAAGATCGTCAAATCGATACCCATTAAATTTTTCTTTAATAGAAGGACATTTCTTGGTATCTGCAAACTCAGTTTTTCATCTTGTTTATGATTTGCTTTTTTAGACTATACATCTATTCGTTCTGTGCTGAGTGCATGACAGAATCGGTAATGAATTATTACTAAATGTTTACTTTGTTGCCAAGCAATGGACAAATTTCGAAAATCTACTTTGATTTTAAATGTGTGTGAAAATTTTACATTCTGTAAAATTTGTATGTAATTCTTTTTAATGTCTTAGGGACACGACTTAGGATTTGCGGTGTATTCATCTTTATGGTACGAGCAAACAAGGAAGATGATAATAAATAAGAGTATTGTGATATGCAGATGTCAAAAACCTTTGTGCATATCTATAAGTGGAATCATACCGTCACTAAATAGAAGATACTTCAGTCGCGTAAGTAGTTTGAAGTAGCAAATGCATAAATAAACCAACTGCTGCGGAAGAGGAGTTGAAATACGTCATTTTTTAGTTTTTTTACATCATGTTTTCCTACCTGATGACTCTTCGGGCAATAACGAGAGATAAGACCAACCAATTTAAAATTTGATGACAAATGCTTTATCCGAATAGACGCCAAGATTTTAATTCTCTGTTAAAGTTTAAACAAAAAATGTAAGCAGATGATTCTAATATCGTCTATCTTTTGATAACAGTAGCATATTTATAAAAATAATTAAAAATTAATCATAAATGTACGTTCAGTTAATAACCCTATTTACTTTTTCATATATACTTGTTTCCATATGCATCGTTAAACCTAAAGTAGAAGATTACGTTTAAAAACTAAAATATACTCACGAATTTCTCTGGATTCAGCTCTCTGATATAGTTCAGAATAATGGCAGTCTTAGACGTTCCCGTTTCTCCAACCAGCACCAGCGGTTTATTGACTTTACCCATTAGGTGGACGTACCAGTCAGCCCTGACAGTATCTATGGTAGGTACGAGGATCTCGCTGAAGCTCTTGTTTCTGTCATGTATGTATTTAGGCACGAGCCACCTCCAGGGGATCCAGATTTTCTTTATAGGGTCCAGCAGGTAATCGTAGAGCGATTTGTACAAAGTTGGTAGGTATCGGGTGGTTGCGGGTTTTTCCTTCGAGTCCTCTAACATCATTAACCCTGAGATTTTCTTAATGTACTCATCGAAATCCTTGCGATAATCCAAGACGATGGCCGCGCCAAGGGAACAGTAGATTGCTTGGATGTACACTGCTTCCATAACCTCGTCCCGTTCTCCTACTTTGTCGTTGAACTCGGTCTCTTCCTCTTCGGAGTATGTTTTCTCCGGGTCCTTTAGATATTCGTCGACTGGGGCTTTTGGATAGAGGACGTCTATGGTTACGCATAATTGGACTACCTACGATTTTAGAAAAAAAAAAAATACGTTTTGCATCTTCAAACTGGACTTAGTTTTTTCGTTGGTTGTTGTAATTGAATTATTTAGGATTATTTAAAATTTTACCATGTTAAGACCAGTTTGCGGAATTATCAATTCCAAAGGAACCACTTGTTGGAGACCTAACAAACCATCGAGAATATACTTGAGCGAACAGTGGATGTACTTTTCACATAAATTGCGCAAGACCGTATGTTCTGACTTATTGCGACTGTTTATCCACTTATCCATATAAGGTTGATAGCCTAAATTTTTGGGGTCCACGTACACCATACCTACTCTTGAGACCGTTGCTGGTGAAGCGTATTGGAGATCACCTACCTAAATATTGGTATAAGAAAGTATTTAATAATATTAAATTTTTAGACTTTGTATCATTAATTCAATAAGTAAGCTTACTTCGAATAGTAGATTGCAATGATTTTGCAACTTAATTCGTTCCTGGTTAGCTAAAGTAAGTAGCTTATTATCATCCATAACTGAATTCATATTTTCAATCCACAGAGCGTCAACGTCGCCGTCAAACAATATATACTTCCTTTCGTCTTTACCAGAATCCAGAGGTTTATTTACTTCTCTGAAAATATTGCTTAGCAAGCCGTCAGTCCAGTCTCGGGTTGCGTGATCCAATACTCCGTAGAGTTCAATGACCGTGCAAGCTTTCGGATTTAAGGGGTAAAGTTTGGTAGGTTTGTCAAGCAATGTTTGAGCATCGCACAATGCTTGGAGGACGACCGTCTTGCCACCGCCAGTAGGACCCACGATCATCGTTGAGTGTCGTGTCATCATGACTTCATACAACTGCACCACTTTGTCCACCTTGAATAATTAAAATGGAACAACAAATGAATTTCAATGATTGTAAAAAATACGTCGTATTGCTATGTACCATAAAATTACCTGCTCTGGAAACACAATGTACTTTTTATCGCGCAGTGCTTTTTCCACTGCGTCATTAAAGTCTGGATATCGAACTCTTGGACAGTCCAATCCAGGAAATAGATCTTTTATCAAGCCCAAAAATAGGGGCACATCTTCGAAGATGAATTTGGGCAGATTCATATCTCTGAGCGCACGCATTAATACGACATTTTCAGGTAAATCGCCGGATGTCCTTTTTAATTGGCCGGCCATGTTCAACACAGATTTCAGCGCTCGAAGACCAAAGTCATAGTGAGTTTGCTTACTCAGTTGTTCACGGGCCAAGTTGTACAGTACGGTCATTTTTTTGGCTAAAACTTTCGCGGTAAGAAAGCCAGCGCTGAAAAGTTTGATCTGGCAAATTAGCTCGTTGTCAGGGACGATACAGACAACCGGCCGAAATAGAGCTTTAACCGATTCCGGAAGTTCCGTTCGACCAGCGTAACCTGGATTCATGGTAATGAAAATACCAATTTTAGAATCCATTACAATATCTTGACCCTCGAACTACAATCAGAAGATAAATAACGTTTGCAACTAAGAATTTAAGCATTATTTTTATTAACTTTATCGAATAAATAAGAAGCAATTCTTTACCGTAAATCTAGTTGCTTTGCTTTGCAAAGCCGATCGAATGGTCTGCAACTGGGTGGAGATGACAGAGAGTACAGAGACGTCAATGCGATTAAATTCATCGAAGCATCCCCACGCTCCGCACTGAGCCAGAGCCCCGAGAGTTTTGCCAATAGCTACGAAGTCCATTCCTTCACCGCAATTGGTGACGACGCAAAGCAAGCCCAAAGCTTTCGCCAAATCTTTCGTCGTTTCCGTCTTCCCCGTTCCAGCGGGGCCTGCGCAAAGAGCGAAGCCACAACAATGATGGTGAAATAAAATTAGGAATGATAATTAGGCAACTTCATACCGGCTGGGGCACCGCCCAGTTGCATTGACAAAGCTTGAGTTATTGTTAAATATATCCTGTCGGTTAGAGGAGTAACGACTAATCTTCCATTGAGCCCCATGTATTCGTAACCGTATTCGAACGTTCCTGAGCATTGATTCATGTAGACGTCATCCAGATCGTGCATCCAATAAAATCTAAAATTATTCAATTGAAATTATCGAATGCGCAATTAGAAATGATTTAATTGAAGATTTACCGCAATTGGCTTTCCCACGAAAATTCTATCGCGTCCATTATACTGTCTCTAACGAATTCTTCCACTATATCGCGCGTATGGACGTCGATGGTCAATACGGTATCGAGTTTCTTTCTGTCATTGTTTGTGAGAGTGTCTCCGCCCATCAAAAAGACGACTTCATCCAGTTGCACATTTAATTTTTGTAAGTACTGAAAAAAATGTGAATATTTGGTTTACGATTGAAACAAAGCAATTATATAGCTGAACTCACTTGTTTCATAGCTTGCTTTTGGCCCGATGCAATCTTCTTAAATACATTTTCGACTTCGGCAGTCCACCAAATTTGATTTGCAACCAAAATGATCATGCCTTGATAAATCAGCATCCACTCAGTTCTTGGTCTTTCTCTGATCTACAATTTCAAGGAACAACATAATTTTTCGTCTAGCCAAAAAAGAAAATCAATTTATCCTTCTCGCCAGCATACTTTTCCATATTCAAAAACTGCCTTCTTGGTGAGGTAGCGATTCGATCGACGCATCTCATCGAGTGCATTGACCATCCAATCCTCTATGTTACCCTCCGCAAATACTGGGTCTCTGAACTCCATTACCTCGCCCTCGGCCGACACCAATCCAGTCGCCAGAAGTCGATCGTTGTCACCCTTTTCCAGCTGGAACTTCGCGAGGTTGTCGAACATCTTACTCACGTGCTCCTGGATAACTTCCGGCTCGGAGCTACCGAGAGTTCCCAGCAGTTCGTCGTCGCTGATGAAGGAAAAGCGAGGGAATATTGCACGCTTGCTCTTTAGGTACTCGCTCAAGGACTTCTGACATCTTTCAAGTGCTGCGGTTAACGCTTGAAAGTCCTCCAAACGATCTGCGCGAATTTTGAGAAAACAGGATAGACTGACGATTTTCTTACTTCTTTAACCAAACTCTTTAAACTCACTTGGTATGGAGCAGCACTCGAGAACGTTGGGCCTTTTGGACGTGTCAACCATTAGTTTGCGGAATTTTGCATCCACGTCATCGAAGCGCCTAGCTTCCTCGGGCAGCTGCGATCTGATGTCTCCGCCCACGAAAATGCCTTCGAGGTACATCCAACGCCTCTGCAACTCCATCCAAGCTTCGACCACGTCGGTAATGGTACGCATTGCTTTCTCCCACTTTTGTACGACGCTCAAAAAAGGACCGATGAACTGGGATGCCGACATGCTTTGCAAGTTCAAAGCATTATCCTCTAATATCTGAAATCAACGCCGTCCAATGCTTTTTTTTAGTTTTGGTAAAAGTATACAAAAGCAGTGAAATTTTTCTCTACGAAGGGTTCGGCACCTGATTCAGTTCGTCGAGGGGTCCAAGGATGAATCCTCGATCCTCCCCACCTTTCGTGTGCGTTCCCAATTTGAACTCCATAGTCGCCCAGGTTACAGCCACGTCTTGAACTCCGCGTTCAATGGCTAATTCACGACTCGCATTCGTAACGATCGTTTCGGCAATATCCTGGTATTTTGCCAGATCCATCGCGAACATGTTTTCCAGAGTGAACCTTTATATATTTAATGCTTATTTAAGATTGCTTATTAAAATAAAATGTTAATCTATGGAATGTTTAAACTAATTTTAACGAGTTCTATTTTTAACAAATACAAAAATATTACGTAAAAGTTTTAATAACTGTCAGCTTACCCTTCCATTTTGACGCAATTTTTAAATATAATAATATGATGAAGTGTCACTAACAAGATGGCTACATAAGTCTATATTAATTTTTATGTCTTTTTATTTTCACCAGTTTCAGAAATTCAAACGTTTTATATTTTTACTGAAATAAAAAAATTTTTTTAATACATTAAATATTTTTAAGAGTCAAATTCCCACAATAAACTAAACAGTTTATATGTATCTTTAAGAAAAAATACATTAAAACTGCTTAAAATCATCGAGTCACTATGAGTTGCAATTCCTATTATTATTTTACACTATTATTATTTACACTATTATATATTCCCTAGTATTTTTTACACTATCGCAGTACAATAACCCTTAATATTTAAAAGCAGATTTCTCAGTTAGTTTCCCTGCTACTTACTTACAAACTACACATCTAAAAGTCAAAGTGGTCCCTATACAATCACAACGATTAATCGCAATTTTCGAAGATCAATCACCATCACTAACTGCACCTCTGTCACTGAGCATTAATATTACAACGTCATTTCTTAGAGCCGCACCTGTCGGGCGACATGTCGAAGTCCTTTCCAGTTTTTTGCATAAGCTCCCTCCAGTGCCTCTCCCTCATGGCCTCGTTCTTCAGCTCGACGAACAGGGGCACCGAGTTCTTGAAGTCCTTCATGCTGTTCTCGAGGGCGCGACCCACCTCGAGATTTCTGACCTCCTTCGGCAATCGGCGGAACTCGCGCAGGAAGTTGTCCATGCCGTCCACCAGCTTCTGAGGGTCCAAATTCACCCAGAGCGTCTTGGCCCAGACGTTCCGCGCCGCCTTCTGCTGCTCGAAAAGCTCGAAGATCAAACCCATCAGCTCGTAATCCCTCTCGATGTCGTTGAATGCCGTATAGTCCCTCGGAGGTAGATCGAAAAGCAGCTCTGCGTTCTTTAGGTCCTCCAGCCTCTCCGACAATCTGGCAAGCTCGGCTCCGTATAGCTGAGGATAAAAATTGCCGCGTTGAGAGAGCAATGCGAATAATAAATTAGAGCCAAATAATCCGTTAGAAAAGTTGATACTAACTTGGGATCGTATCGCGCAAAGCTGACTTATCCTCTAGCACTCACCTCCATTTTCTTGTGTCCGAGCTGCAAATTTTCACCGCAACTTCCAGGCCCATCCGACAAAAACTTCTCGACGAACGCAGCGATGATGTAGCTGAAGTCCTCGATCTCTTGCTCCGTCAGACCTTTGAACTGATCTTTCGTGCTCTCGAGACTGGCGGCTCTGTACAAAGCGGTGAGATACAGCGATTCCCAATCCTTTTGCAGTTTGTGCGCCAATTCTTCGTCCGTATCGACAAAGTCCACGTGGTGCGTTCGCAGAATCCTGAACGTCTCCTGGATTCGTACCGAGATTAACGTTGGAAATATTGTACGGAAGAGAAGGTAAGTGTAAGAAAAAAAAAAAAGAAAAAAAAACGACTGACAAACGATGAGTTGAAAATAAAATGAATCCAACTAACTTGATACTGCAGGTATTTAACTTCAGCCTGAATGGCTGTGCGCTTGATGTCGGTGATGCACTGCATCACGAGCTTAAAACGATCGAGACCGGTGATGACGAGCTCGACGTCGTTCCGGAAGGTTTCGATTTGCTTAGCGAATTCAAGCATTGCCTCGGTGGTCCGTAACAGCAATATCTGGCCCAGAATCTGCTTCCATTCCATGGCGTGTTCTTTTATTCCGCTTAGAAGTGGTTGTAGATTAATCCTTGAATAGTATAAATTCTGATGTAATGATTGATTTCAGGGATTTGTAGGTCAATAAATTAAAAAAATTCTAGGTCATAGAAAATTCGCAAGCCTTGTGGATTAAGGTACTGATAAGCAAATAAGCGCCGAATTATGATGCTATTTTTCCTCCAGAGATAAATTTCCATTTTTGAAAGTTTCGTACCTAATACTGAATACGTCGTAAAAATGTGGCATTTCATTAACTTCTTCAATAACGGAATCGTAGAATCCAAATTTTTCATCGAACTGTTGCAAAGTTGGATTGGACGAAGCAAATTTTTCGCAAATCTGCGCTTTATCAAGTGACCATAATTGACTGTACTGCTTCCATTTGTAAAGATAACGGTAGCAGTCAGTGGATAGTCGTTGGGCTGTATCTTGCACAGCAAAGATTAAGTCGTTTATTATCTGAAACAATGTAAACAATAATCAATCATCTTTATGTTTTATTTAAATGATTTTATAATTGTATTCTTTATAATCCTCATAAGTTTGAAATATAGGTTGCTCTAAAATTTCTAAACAAAGTGAAAAAGATTACTGTGCATGTTCTTCTTAGAACTCATTTTGAATATTTTGATTCGGAGATATTGCATACTTGTATAAAAGTAAAAACTAATATTTGTTGCACATTGTTGAATAGGTCAAGAGCATTAACAAATGAAAAAACAAAAAGGTACAATTGAAAGACAGTAATTTAAATCGTAAATAAATGTGAATGAATTCTAGTTGAAAAAAATAAATCCTCTACTGACTAAACAAAATGAAAATGAAGAAACCAAGTTCAAATTAGATCTAAAAATGTCACTCGCACCTGAATACCCATAACGTCCTCGAAGAAGCTGAAGGTGACGAAATCCGCGCTGGAGGCGTCGCTTATCGGCTTGCACTCGATGCAAGTGCGCACCATCCACCTCGAAAAGACGTTGAGCCGTTCCATCAGGTCTTTCACGTTGCGCAGAACGATCGTGTAAATCTCCCCGTGCGACGGCTTCAGCACCACTTCCGAAGCAAAGAAGGTTGCGTTCACTTGGAAGAGCGGCTTGTTCGACAGTAGCAGGCGTTTCAGATGCTTCAGGTTTCTTACGAAACAGCTGTTTGGGACAAAATGATTTTTAAAGAAAATTTTTTGTAAAAATGGAATTTGGTTGAGGAACGTCAATGTCTGGATTATTTTATAGAGAAAATAATTTAGATTAAAACTGGAAATTTTTAGCAAAGCCCTTTTTATGTGATTCTTTTTTAACGAATACATTTTTACTAATTTACAAATGTACTTACGTTATAAAGGTATGAAAAATCTTTTGCTCATAGCGTTCATAGTAGAGCAACATAGCTGGACTTTTTCCAGTAGAAGTTCCTTCCACAAGACTTTCAAGTTTCACCAGCATTGGAGTTACGGATTGGTAACACTTGAGCATTGTGCTCACAAGCTCCGTCCTTTTGTTCTCAACTTCTAAAAAGAACGCCTGCGAAATTTACTTTTTCGATTTAATGACTAATATTAATTTTAGAAAATAAAAGCGGAAGGAATAAAAGGTAAATCAAGTGCTTTTTGAAGTCAAAAACTCTTGTTTCTTGACGTTTTCCGAAACAAATAACCCAACTGATAATGTAAACCTTTATTATGGAATAATTCTAATTAAAAAGCCTTTTAAGACATAAATTCGTGCGAAAGTTTTAGACATCTAATTGTGAAAAAAGTCAAAGTCGAAGAAATTAAAGCATCTACTTCACCCAAGAAGTGCGGATAAAGTTTCAAAAACAAAAATAAATTTACGAAATTCAAGCTTTAATAAGCATTTTCTCAGGTCAATAAAAAAATGTGACATCATTCAAAATATGTTAGGTTAAAGTTAATGAACAAAAATCGCTAAAAATAACTGGTCTGAATTAACATATGTATTTCAAAATACTTCCTAAAACTTGATTTTTCCCGGATTTATATTCTTAAGCGGCTATTTTTTAAATCGCCCACAAGTCAAATTTGCCAACTCAATTAAAAAGTAAACGTACTTTGCAGCCAAGTATTTCGTAATCGGGATCGTTAGGATCCTGCCCCGTGGAGAACAGATTGTAGCGGCCGAGAATATCGTCGATGTCGGAATCCAAATCCCTGCGAATCTGTTGCATCTGCACGACTATCGAGGCGAGGCTTTTCAACAGTTTACTGCAGCCGTCCGCGTACTCGCCGATGCCCAAAGAGAACCAGTTCAGTCTCGTCACGCCCGGCTTAATACTGTTTTCCACGTTTTCTAGAGTCTTTTTCAGCAGGAGGATCTGCGAAAAGCGACGTTTCATTTAGTTCTTGGCAGCCTGCCGTTTATAAACTGTCTATCTAACAGTTTCCAACGCATCATACTTACGTCCGCGTCGTCTAATTGTTCAATCGTATCGTTGTATTGCGATATCATTTGTTCTACGGCGTAGCTGTCGGTGTAGAGTCTTCCCTTTTGAATTCCCACTTCTCGTATGCTCTCCGGCAGTTCGAAGCCTAGATGCTCTAGCAGCTCAGCCTGAAAAATTTAGCGCGATAGACAACGGTTTTCAAGGCACGAAGGTATAAACGGCGGAATAACGGAAGCTACCTCGCGGATCGCGTTGAAAACGGACTTGTTAAAGTTGACTGTCAGCTTAACTTGATTTTCAAGCAAAATATTGCCGCGCATGAGGTCTACATTTTTTATTAATTGCTGCTTCATCATTTTGTCAGTGTTCGTCGACGCCGTGGAAGGTCGCATTCTTGAACTCCTCGTCCTTCCGACCATGCTCTTGACGTTTGTAATTGTTCTTAAGCTTGGTACTGAAGATATTCTTATAGCTGGACGTCGACATAAAAACAATCGGGAATCAGTATTTTCAAAAAATTTTAAACGTCATAAATAGGTTGATGTGACTCGAAAAAAAAAATGTATATTTAAAGTTTACGAGTGTGGAGTAATCTTAGAAAAGTAAGGAAAGAAATTTACTCTTGGTTCCGGTCGTTCTTATACTTGTCATTGAAGGCTTTCTTATATCTGGACGAAGGCATGAAAATAATTGTAAAGCGTTATTAAACGTATACCCACAAAATTGTTACAGTTTAAATCTAGTTCTGCCAAGGCGGACAGAATTTTTGAGAAGCAAGGAGAGGAAGGAGGAAAGGAGGAAGCAAGGAAATTTACCGCCGGCGATGCTGGGATGTTTGGAATTCATCGGGAAGTAACTGGCACGCGAGGCCGTCATGGGTGTTCCTGAGACTGACGTGTTATCGACGCTTCCGGTTTTTTTCAACAGGTTGATTTTCAGAATCTTTGATTGGCCGTGGGTGGGCCGCGTTTCTGCCGATAGAATTTAAATGGAATTTATTTAAATTTTTATGTATGTTATGTATAATATATAGAGTCTCCTCAACAGTATATAAAATCTTTCTTTCAGTTCAGCGAGGACGATCGAGAAACTGGATACTCTCACTGTATCCAAGATGTACGGATACTCAAAACCATCTTACTCTACTCATATCCTACTCCTATCAGGTATCAAATACGTATAGTAGAAGTAGACATCAAACTTGCATTGCTGAACGCCTATTCCGATATGATACGGTCTTACAACTACATTAATCGGTTCACAAGGGAAGGCTCAGCATACGTTATAATTTAGCCCAAAGAGATTACGTGCCGAGTGAGTGATATCAAGTATTGAAAAATGACGCTTTAGCGGTGTACGTGGAGCTGAATGTCACAGCAGAACAACATCATTGACTCTGGAGGTTCAAGGAGTCACGGCCAACGAACCCACCAGTTGGAAGAGTTTCTCAATAACGAGGAGTTAAGACTTTGCATTGCAGCACATAAAGTCATCTTGGCTGCTCGTCAGACGATCAGGCGATTAGCTGATAATGGACTCAAAATGAATTTAGAAAAATAAACGATTACGATATAGAAGCTTTGAAACATTTAACCGAGGAATTGATCAGTAAGAACGTCTAGTCTCTGATGAAAGTTATTGAAATCGTTATTAGTTTGACGCGCAGAGCCTGAAGGGAAGTGCAGTTAAATTTACTGCTGCTCACGCATCTGCATTGATTTATGCAAACGAGTTTAAGACTCTCGAAAATGAAATCCCGCTTCTGGCAAAAGACATATATAAGTTGATGATAGACAGTAAACTTAATTAAATTAATAATTATTGAAATTGAAATATTAAAAAATTATATAAAATGCCTTTAAAATAAAGTAAATAATTTAAAATAATGTTAGCCCAGAAATAATTGAAAAGACAAATATTTTTCAAATACTAAAAAAAAACTTGAAAAATGTTTCTTAATTATCAAGGAAAAACGATCTGCTCACTATCCGACGTTTCGTAATTTTTATAAGATAATAACTACGTCAGCGCCATGTAATTCCATCGTATTTCGAATCACAAACTCAACAGTTATACCCTGTTGGAAATTTTCACTATTAATTTCACCAATTTTTGACGAACTGTTTGTAACTTGGCAAAATTTGGTTAACTATTTGTGAAGTGGCTGAAAAAACTCGTGAAATTTCCAACAGGGTACATCATTGCTTTATAATATGCATGCCATGTTACGCTTTTGGTGATAAGTAATCTAAGAAATATATAGACAATTTTTTATTATACGTAAATCGTGTTTACAATCTTTATCAATATGCTGGTATGGACAATAAGTTGGATTTATTATTAAACAATGTTTGATTTGAAATGTGATTAATTCTGTGTCTACTTGACTCACATAATTAAAATTTAAAAAATTTGTCAGAATTTTCTAAAATTATACTTTCTATTTTTGGCCTAATAATTGGCGACGGTTTGAAAAAGATGTTTTGCAAAAATGTTAGAACTTTATTTATGCTTCTCATTTAAAATGTTCAGTAATTCGATCGTTTACATGGTTTTGATAAACTAATTTCTAAGAATTATCGGTCTTAGAAATGAACTATGCTTCCACTTAAATAATTGTCGAAAAAATAAATTATTATTAGCTTATTATTAAATTTAATAAAAGTAAATATTATTATCATTAAATTATATAATCTTCTTGATTCAAAATCTTAACGATTCAAGAAAAATGCATTATTTTTCGCAGAACATTAGATACGCAGTACTGTATAAATAGAGTGTGCTTTGATTATCGCAGAATCCGTAGTTGATACTATTTTACGCACCACAGAGTTTAGCAGAACAGAATTAGTGTTACAAATCCTGCAGGGAAGTGAGTTAAAGAAGAAGTAATTTTGACTAATTCCTAGAATAGTTACCCTTCTATAGCTATTTACGGGCATTCAGCAAAAACTAAGGAAAATGTTGGCTGGCGGTAACAACTTACTTCATTTATTTCCTATTTTATTTCTATCTAATTACGTTTCTGGAAGAATCTGCGATTCGTGCACTGAGAGTCGTGTCGTCACAAGGCTGTGTAGTGACAACTTCTTATGGACCATCGTTAACTTCAGCTGCATCAAAGAAAAACAGGGACAATATATGGAATCACCTCCACTTATATCAGCGGATGATAAATCCAGAATGTGGAGGCTACGTTTGTATCCAAGGGGTACAGATGGTGACGAACAAATTTTTGTATCTCTGATTTATGGTTCTCCAAACTTAGATACACCAGAAGAACAAGCGCAAGTGACCTCCGAAATTTCGTTCTTGAATGAAAATGATGGCAAAATTTGGTCTCAAAACTATTCCAAAAGACCGTTGGAAGCGGGATTAGAACTGAACGCTTTGACTCCGTACACTATGAGCGACTTAAAAACGTCCGGAGCACTAAAAAACGACAAACTTAAAGTGCTCGCAACAGTGAATGTTACAACAATACATAATTATTAAAGTGAATTTTAATTAATGGGATTAATGGGTTATAATAATAAAGTTATGCACAAAAGCGAAGATGCAAATGCTACGATTCCACTAAAATGCATCGTTTTACATTATTATCTACACATTCGTGCGCGCTCTGAGATATAATGTCAATGTCATTGTCGATATTTATTTCTAATCTTTTTTTAAAATTAAAAAAATTCGTCTTAAAAATTTCTAAAACCATTAGACTTTTCATTCACTGCCTAATTAGCGATATTATGGAAAAGACGGGTTTTGTTAAAACGTCAGAACTTTGTTTACGTTTCTGATTTGAAATGTTTATTAAGTCGTTTATGTGGCTTTGATAAAACCATTTTTTAGAATTGTCTGTCTTACAAATGAGCTATGCTTCCACTTAAATAATTGTTGAAAAAATAAATTTTTATTTGTTTATTATGCCAATAATTTTTATTTTAGCCCAAACGTATTAATAATAATGATGTAGCATAGATTAGTACTTACAATTTAAGAAAAAATATTATTTTCTATAAGGATGTAACTATTTTAGATTTAGTTTTATTAACATGTATACATATGTTCGCACTTAAAATCTCCATTACATAAAAAAACGGTATTGAATAGTATCAAATTTTTACACAAATAGTAACTTAATGATTATCGAAATATTTTACGAAAGAACGAGTTAACTTATTAATTTTTCGTTCTTCTGTTATTAGTTTATATAATTATTTTCTAATTAATTAAATTGTAAACTATTCTTTTAACGAAAAAGAAAATATATAGTCTTCTTAGTCCGATATCTTAACGATTCAAGAAAAATGCATTATTTTTATCAGAACGCCAGATACCCAGAACTGCATAAATAGAGTGTGCTTTGATTATCGCAGAATCCGTAGTTGCTAATACTATTTTACGCACCACAGAGTTTAGCAGAACAAAATTAGTGTTACAAATACTGCAGGGAAGTGAGTTAAAGTCGACTAATTCCTAGAATAGTCACCCTTCTATAGCTACTTACGCGCATTCACCAAAAACTAAGGAAAATGTTGGCTGGCGGTTGCAAATTACTTCGTTTATTTCTTATTTTATTTCTATCTAATTACGTTTCTGGAAGAATCTGCGATTCGTGCACTGAGAATCGCGTAGTCACAAAGCTGAGTAGCACCAACTTCTTATGGACGATCGTTAACTTCAGCTACTCCGACGAAAAACAGGGACAATATATGGAATCATCTGCATTTCGATTAGTAGGCGATAAATCCAGAATGTGGAGGCTACGTTTGTATCCAAGGGGTAAAGATGGTGCTGAACAAATTTTTGTATCTCTGATTTCTGGTTCTCCAAGCTTAGATACACCAGAAGAACAAGCGCAAGTGACCTCCGAAATTTCGTTCTTGAACGAAGATGGTGGCAAAATTTGGTCTCAAAACTATCCCAAAAGACCGTTGGAAGCGGGATTAGAACAGAACGCTTTGACTCCATACACTATGAGCGACTTAAAATCATCCAGAGCACTAAAACATGACGTGCTTAAAGTGCTCGCAACAGTGAATGTTACAACAATACATCGTTATTAAAGTGAATTTTAACCTTTTTTTGAAATACTGTTACTAGTTATTACGGTAATAATTGAAAAAATCTTTGTCCTACATACACTCCAAACTTTGCTTGAAAAAAAAAAAAAAAATAGATTAAAATTATGTATCCTCCATAATTATAAATTATATGTGATTAATGGGTTATAATAATAAAATTATGCACAAAAGAGATGTAAATGCTACGATTCCACTAAAATGCATCGTTTTACATTATTATCTACATACTGGTGCGCGCACTGAGATATAATTTCAAGGTTGATCGTCGATGTTTATTTCTAATCTTTTTTTAAAATTAAAAAAATTCGTCTTCAAAATTTTTAAAATTTTATTATACCTTTCATTCGCGGCCTTATTAGCGATTATGTGAAAAAGATGTGTTTTGTAAAAATGTTAAAACGTTGTTTACGTTTCTGATTTGAAATGTTTATTAAGTCGTTTATGTGGCTTTGATAAAACCATTTTTTAGAATTGTGTGTCTTAGAAATGAACTATGCTTTTACTTAAATAATTGTTCAAAAAATAAATTTTTATTTGTTGATTATGCCAATCATTTTTATTTTAGCCAAAACATATTCACAATATTGATATAGCATTAGATTATTAGTATTTGCAATTTAAGAAAAACTATGATTTTCTATAAGGATGTAACTATTTTAGATTTAGTTTTATTAATATATACATATGTTCGTACTTAAAATCTTCATTACATCACATATTTTCACCAATAGTCACTCAATGATTATCGAAATATTTTACGAATGAACGAGTTAACTGATTAATTTTTCTTTCTTCCGTTAGGAGATAATTAATTTTTTATCAATTATAAAAAGGTACTCAGTTATTTATTAGTTTAAATAATTATTTTTTAATGAATTAAATTGTCAACTATTCCTGTAACTAAAAAGAAAATATATAGTCTTCTTAGTTGGATATCTTAACGATTCAAGAAAAATGCATTATTTTTATCAGAACACTAGATGTTAGCGGGTGGTTGCAACCTTCTTCTTTTATTTCCTATTTTATTTCTATCCAATTACGTTTCTGGAAGGATCGGCGTTTCGTGCATTGCAGAGAATCATGTCAACACGAAAATGAGTAGTACCAGCATCTTATGGACTATCCTTAACTTCAACCTGTCCGAAGAAAAACAGGGACAATATATGGAATCCTCTCCATTTCTATTAGAGGGCGATAATTCCAGAAAATGGAGGCTACGTTTGTATCCAAGGGGTAAAAATCCTGCCGAACATATTTTCATATCCCTGATTTATGATACTGAATGCTTCGATACACCAGGACAAAGAAGCTCTAATGTATGTGCTCCTGTCGATGAAAAACAAGTGCAAGTGTCCACCGAAATTTCGTTCCTAAAGGAAGATAATGAAGCAAGTTGGTCTCAAAGCTATTTCAATATACCGTTGGAAGCAGGAAAAGAACTGAGGGCTTTCTCTGTATACACTATAAATAGCCTAAAGACTTCCGGAGCACTAAAAAATGACAAATTAAGGGTGTTCGCAACAGTGAATGTTACAACCATAAATAATAATTGTTAAAGTGAATAATAATAATTATTATAATAAATTTTAACATTTATTTTGAAGTAATATTAATAGTTATTACGGTAATAATTGAAAAAATCATTGTCCTACCTACACTTAAAACGTTGCTCGATTAAATAATAGATAAAGATGACGTATCCTCGATAATAATAAAAAATTGATGTTCAAAGGATCTAAGTAAAGCAGCAAAAGTTTTTATTCTAAAAATGACGAAATCTATTTCTTTGATTGGATCATCTATAAACGTGCTTCAAATTTATTTACTAACTGCTGATTAGCAAGCGAGTGTATGATGATGATATTTTATTAAGAGACTGTTTTCAAATAAATAAAATATAATACCTTTTTAATTTAAACAAATTATCATTAAAAATAATACGTGAATTTTAAAACTTCTTAAATAAACTTTTTACACGACTGACTACATAAATCAAAAAATCCTAAAACATAAATACATTTTTACGTTCTTTTAAACGGACATTTTTTCAAACTCTCCTTTATTCCAGCCTATTTAGTGTATATTATACTAATAAAATTGTGGACAAAAGAGCAGATGTAAATGCTCCAATTCCACTAACAAAATGCATCGTTTTACATTATTATCTACATACTCATACGCGCTATGAGATATAATGTCAAGGTGAACGTCGATGTTTATTCTTTTTGCAGACTCATATTAGTAGTTGCTAGGAATTTACGCAGTATAGAGTTCAGTACAAAAGAAGCAGCATACTAAAGCAAGTGATTTATAGTCGATCAAATCTGAGCGCTGCCTAAAAATGTGACTAATCAAAGCTGCGTCTTGAATAAAATCCGACGCGAAGTCTAAGTAAAATGTTAACTTCTAGCAGCTTATTTTGTTTAATCGCAGTTTCATTCCTGCCCAATTACATTTCATCCGAAAGAATCCACGCTTCGGAAGTCGATCAATGGGTAATCACGCAGCCGAATCAACTGACGTTAAAGTACTTATGGACCATCGGCAACTTCAGCCTCTTCAAACAGGAAGCTGGAGAATACATAGAATCGCCCGCCTTTCAATTCAACGAAGACGGTTACAAGAACTGGACGCTGCGTCTGTACCCAAGAAGTGTACACGGCGACGACCGCCTTGCCATATCCCTACGATACGATTCCAACGGCACGAACGACGTAAAAGGTGACCTAAAACTTGCGCTACTGAACGTCAAATCCGACGTTATCGAGTACTACAATGGCACGAGTCGATTCACGAACGAAAGCTCAGCCTCCGGTGCTTTCTTTTCATTCACGAGGGACGAGGTGCTGAACGAGACTTACGGAGTATTGAAAAATGACGCGATCACGGTGTACGCGGAACTAAACGTCACTGCAGGCCAGAACGACATAATTGGCTCTTGCGTTTCAAGAGACCACAGCGAACGAGCCCACCGTTTGGCCGAGTTCTTTAACAGTAAGGAGTTGAGCGACTTTACTTTTATCGTCAAGAATCGCAAAATTGCAGCGCACAAAGTCGTCTTGGCTGCCCACAGTCGAAAGATCAGACGTAAGCTGAAAGCGAACCCAAATTTGCAGCAGATAAAAGATCACCTCTACGACTACGAGCTGATTATGGAACTAATCAGATTCATGTACACCGGCACCGTAATGAATTTAGAGAAATGGGCGAAACAGCTGTTACCGGCGTCGAACACCTACGAGATAGACGCTTTGAAGCAATTGACCGAGGAGACGATCTGCCAGAGCATCTCTCGGAAAAACGCCATCGATATCGTTAGATTCGCGTATTCCCTCGACGCTCAGCATTTGAAGACGAGCGCTGCCAAGTTCATCGCCGCTCACGCGTCGGACCTGATTTATAAGAAAGAGTTTTATGCTCTGGAGAGGGATTTGCCGCTTTTGGCGAAGGAGATTTATAAGCTGATGGTGGATGGTAAACGTAATTAAATTAGCTTTTCCCTTCTTAAAGTACAAATTATTTTTATCGAATTGGAATATTGTATAAAATTATACTATAAATATTATAAAAATTTTTCTTGTATAACGAATTCTTTCGAAATAATATCATTTTTTGTATCAGAATTTTTAAGATATTTTTTTTACATGATTGACGAATAGTTTAATACGCGAATTTTTATTTTTATTTTTTTATAAAAGCGACAACAAAGTCAGTGATATGTTGTTTAATGCTAAGCCTTGTTAATTAACCTAATAAAGTGTATAATTTATGTAAACTTTACGCATATTGTGATAAACTGATTAAAAAAATGTTTCCAAGGTTATTATATCCTGTTGATAACTTATTTATCTGTTATACATGTACACCTTAACAAAGAATACGACAGTGAGAGAATAGAGTTTCAAATTTCTGCTGTTGTTCATTGTTTTTGTAAACGTCGCAAAATATTAAGTGTATTAAATAATTATATATAATTATATATTTATATATCCTTTATAATGTAATAAAGCATATTTTAAGTGTCATAAAAATCATTTTTCAATTACCACTGCAGACTGAATTCTTGATAAAAACTGACAATAAAGAAGGCAAGAATCAAAACAGAGATTTAAATTTTAGTTTTATCAGTCACCAAAATGAGCGATGATAAGTTCATTCGCTGGTCGTTCTCTCAGCTCTATATATTATATTCCACTCTTTTACTGTGGCATACTACCGCAACTATCAAAATAGATCGTTCGGAAATTCAGCAGTGGGGAATATCGCAAATCAAAGTTCTGAGGACTAACTACTTGTGGACTATAAACAATTTCAGCCTGCACACAAGACGGACCGAGCAATACTTGGAATCGCCTCCCTTTTCATTTGGCGATAACAATTGGACTCTGCGTTTGTTTCCTGCAGGTTCGAATTTGAACAGTCGTGAATTTCTATCTTTGTTCGTAGGAATGACGTCCAACTCCGCGGCCGAGATCGAAGTCAGCTACGGATTCACTCTACTCACCGATACGTTCGACGTGATCAAGTTCAGTAACGCAACGTTTTTGTTCACCTCGAAGAATCAGCATGGAGTAAAGACATTCGCAAAGAGAAATTTCGTTTTTGACGAGAATAATAGAATAGTCAAGAACGATAGCTTAATGATTTACGCTGAATTGTTCGCAAACGTACTTGAGGAAAAATGGATATAATCAATGGATTGTTAATCAATTGATTCTCTAATTCTTATCAGTGATTACTGCAAACCTTTTTAAAAATATCCTCTGTACCATCGAAATTCAATTAAAATCTGTATTCGAAAAAATTATTAAAACACGACCTACCGGATCTAAGCAACGAATCCATTTTAACTCAACCCTTATCCCAGAACATAAAAAGAAAAAAGATAAAAAATCGCTTACGCAGCTTCCTCTCGGAGGGCTGTAGGGTGAGTACGTTCTGTCGCATTATGTGCTGCATCGTCTTGTCGGCCTTCTTCACGAACTCCTCGAACTTCTCGGTCTCGTAGTTCTTCATCACCTGCGCCAGAGTGATGTACTGGTCGAAGGCGAAGGTCTTCAGCTCGCTGGTCCGCAGCTCCTCGATGTCCTGGAAGATCAGCACCGGACGCTTCAGCCGGTAGAACAGCTGTCGCTCCCAGTAGATCGCTCCGGCGATCGGCGGGTGGTGACGCAGCAGCGGCGGATCTTTCTTGGCTGCGGCAGAGACGGGAGGGAAATGCAGTCTGGGCCTTTTTGCCCGGGGCGAGACGCGTTTGGGGTTTGGGCAATGGTGAGTGTGGGTGGTGTTTAAGATAAATGTTTATTAAGAATTTAGAAAGAAAAATTAGTTTAGTCGGATGGATAAATAATTGCAAAGAATCTGCAAGTTTGTACTGATATTTTTTAAAAATGTAATATAAAATTGATTCACGATAAAAATACTGATATATTATTATTTCCATTCACGTAAATTAAGTTAATTTAAAGTTATCGCTGACGGCAGACGTTCCGGAGAAATAAAATTATCTCTTCTAAACTAAGCAATTAAAAGATTTTTCAAGTACCCAAAACATTTTGTCCAAAATCAGCCTCAATTCGCAACTTCAATCGAAACTACAACGAAGCCCCGCACTCACCTCTGTTGAAAATGCCCTCGACCTCGTTGATCTCCTTGCTGAACTGCTGTATGATGACGTCGTACTTCATGGCGAGCCTCTCCTGCACGGCCTGCCTCGTCTGCATGTTGCGGAACTTCCTGAGCACGACGAGGGCGTCCTCCGCCCGGATCAGGTCGACGAAGCACTCGTCGATGAAGACCTTGGCCTCGTTCTCGAGCCGCTGCACCTCGCCGTTGAACCAGGACATCGTCGCCTCCCAGCTGTCGCGGTTGTACTCGTTGAAGGCGTCGCTGTCGGCGAGGCGCACCGGGACCAGCAGCTGATTCACCCGCTCGCCGATGCTGTCTATGCGCGCGGGATCGTCCACTATCGACTTGAGCTCCTCGCCGAAGATGTTGTGGAAGTCGCGTATCACGCCCGCGATGTCGTGCAGGTCCGAGCTCACCTGAGGGATTCGACGATTTTTGCGGGTGATTATAGCTTTTTGGGGGGTGAGTGCCTTATTGGAATAGCTTGAGTTTATTTGTCTCTCTATATCCGTTCAATCCTCCTACGCGCAACGACGAGATGTCTCGTCGAAACGCGAAGTTGGTTGAAAATGCACGATGGCGAATTATCTCATTATGACAGTTTTTTTCTTTTTTTTTAATAACTTTTGATGCATTGACTTTTATGACATAATATATTCGGCAAATTAAAGCTCGAGGCCGTAGCTTTGAAATGAATCGGGTTCAAAGTATTTTTAATTTTTTGCGAATTTTACCAAATATCAGTAGTAAAAAACTTGAAATCGCGATCCTATTTCAAAAAAAAAAAAAAAAAAAAAAAAATGCAAAAGAGCCATTTTCAGCGTCGTCCTCGAACTCACCGCGGCGAGGTAATCCGTGTCCTTGAAGAGTCTGCGCTGCTCGAACTCCCAGCGCGCCCCTTTCCCGGAGTGCTCGATGCTGGCGCGCGTCTGCAGGTAGGACGACTTCCACAGTCTCAGCATCTTGTGCGCCGCGTCCGTCTTGTCCAGCACGAAGTCTATGGGCTCGCTTGAAGCGGTTCGTTCGTGGCGGTTAACGGGAGAGAACGATTTGTCGCTTACTTAGATTTTGATACTTACTCGAACAGTTTTCGGATAGCCAGTTCCTTTATGATGTTCTGCCGCAACTGCCAGGATATCTTTTCCAGCAAGCAGACCATCCTCTCCTCGGTGGAGTAATACTTCGACAGGACCCAAATCATTCTCAGATGCTCGTAGAGCAGTGGGATCGCCTTCGAGATCTCCTTGAACGAGTCGTTCTCAATTGTCTGCCGATTTGCACGTAGAATTTTCACCGTTAATCGCCTGATTCGTCATCTTGATTATTTTAATTTTAACGATCGAGATTCACCTTGAAGTGCCTCAGGACCGTGGACAGGAACTTGTTATTCTCCTTGGCCTCGCTGTAGAAATCCAACAGCTCCTGGGTAAAGTAATGGAAGCCCTCGCCGATCACCGACTCGCCGGCCTGGAGAATGCTGAGAATTCGGCTGATCGCCGGCGAAGAGAGCTGCTCGACCAATAGAGCCACTCCCGATTCGCGGTCGTGCCAGTAGTAATACTCCGACGTGGGGCCTCTGCCTTGCGGTATTTTTGAAGAGTAAGTCTCTACGACCTGCGGGAGGGGTTTTTTTTGCTTCGTTATCGATAGGTTTCATTTTAAAACGACGGGCGGGCGGTTGAAAATGATCGAGGGAAAACCTTTTTTATGTGCTTCTCCCAGGACATGACGATGCCCTCGAGGTACTCTACTATTCTCTTATTTCTAGCTATTTCTGCGTCGTTGATACTTTCGTCGATGTTTTCGAAGACGTTCGGGATCGTCAGCAAAGTATCGGCTTCGATGTGATCTAAAGTCCTGTACGATACATTTTTAAATGCAGCAGCAAAAGCTTTTAATTTTAACGCTTAAAATATATATAAAAAACATCGCATACCAGTCCACAGACTCGATAAGTTTCGTCAAGTATTCCAAAATCTCAAGTTTGCTGGGTTCAATTTCTGCTTTTTTTTCCTTTGCTTTCGGCTTAATTTCACACACATCGTCCTGCTCCGTACACGATGTATCGCTTGCTCTTGCTGCCTCCGCTTTCTTTTTAGCCGCTATCGATACTCGACGCACACTCGACGGTGGCACAAAAGCCGACCCCTTAAATATTTGAATGTTTGTTGAAATTAATTTACATATATAGGCAAATCCACAGATAATTTTAATTACTGTGTAACGTTTTTTCCGACGTAATTTATTGCTGTTATTCGTTTGCCGTGAGATGCACTTCAACTAGACCGACTTCAAAATACTTAGTCTGAAATAACAAATGATTTCTAACAACGAAAAACTGCAAAAGAATATCCAAAAAAGTGCCTATTTTAAAAATGGTACTTTTTAAGGTTGTCTTTCACATTTTTACGTTGTGCTATACGGTGATTTATGTCGATTTTAGGGTTCATTTACTATTTCATAAAGATTTTACAGTCACTCTATTTCACGTGTTTCGCACCGTAAGCAAACGGCAGCAATAGATTACGCCAAAAAAAATCGTCACTCAGTAGTTAAAACTACTGTGGATTCCATCAATATCCCCCAAAACAAAGACTCAAATCCCCAATCGATCCTCACCTGCAGCTTATTGATCTCGCACAAAGTATCCGCGGCCTTCTCGATCCCCTGCACCTCCATCATGACGACCATCGCCTCCTTGTGGGCCTGTTCCAGCGCCGCCTCGGGCCCGCGAAACTGATTCGAGGCCAGCGGCACGAAGACCTGCTTGAGCATCAAACTCATCGAGTCGAGGAAGGGCCCCTGAAGCGAGCCGACAATCACGTGCCGCGGCATGTCGTCCCAGCAGGCCTTCTCGACGTCGTAGAACGGCACGTGCTCCTCCTGCGTGCGGATCACGTAGATCAGCCGCTGCTGGCTCAGCGACGGGTCGCCACCGTTTATCTCGCCGAAGATGCAGTGCAGCCCCGGGATTTTCACCGAGTACTCGATCACTTTCTGCAGGGACGGGCGGAGGTGTATTTGAGATTTTTAATATTTTTGGATTGACGCAATTTTTGTAAAGTCCGTTATCGATTAGACTTTAAGAAATAAAATAATTTGATTCTATTGTCAATCGTCAAGTTTTGAGTACTGATATTTAAAATTAACTCACCTTCACTATCTTATATCTGTACTCCTCGCCGGGAGGTGGTACGAAATTCTGCATTGCCTCTACTATTATTTACAATAAAAAAAATAAGTGTTACGATCATTATCAGCCATTGATTTCTCTTCAACATTTTATTAACATATTCAATCTGAGCAGTTACTTTGTCGAATGAAATAAAAGGAAAAAGTATGTTTTAAAAATAACAATTGTAAAATCGTCTTAAGCTCTTACTATTCGGGATGGCCGGCTGACTCTTTTGCTTCTGAAGCAGCGCATAAATTTCGTTATTCAGATCTTCTATTCCGTACGATTCCTCTCCCTCGCCCTCCTCTCCGTCGCCTTCCTCTCCCATGCCTTCCTCCTCCTCCTCCTCCTCCTCCCACTCTTCCCCCTCGTACCCTTCGCTTTCGGCCAGCGACATTTTTGATTTTGTCAGCTGGATCTGACTATCCACCCCCGAAGGCTCCACGTCTTTTAAGGAATCGGCCTTTTCAAATTTCGCCTTTCTCTTTTTCTTCGGCTTTTTTTCCGGCTTCCTCTTCACGGTCAAATCTGCAATATTTTTGAAATTTATAAAAATTTTTGCACGTTGCTGACTACGTTGATAAGAGATCTCTTTAGTATTCAAAACTTGTGCAGTTATTAAAATATTGAATTTTCATTTGTTCGAAATGAAAACTGGGCGCATTAACAGAAATTTAAGCATGCAAACAAATCAACTAACTCAACTTTACAACATTTCACATCCTACTCTAATCCTGATATAAAAATCAGAATTATTGATAAATGTAAAATGTAAAATACATTTGCTTAGAGTGCAAGATATTCATATAGATGCTTAAAATGTAAGTTTACAGGTGCAACGTGAATTTATAAACAGAATTACATGCAACAACTTTTTCTTAATTTACCATTTGGAGCACTTTTAACTAATCTTTGGGATTTGACCTGCGCAGCTTGAGTTCCTATTCCTGATAGTCATTTAAATGGCGTTTATTAAAAGTAAAAAAATAACAATTATTTACTAATTCTAGAGACTGGAGAGTAACGAGTGTCATGGTATTTTAGATTAGAATCTAAAATTTATTTTTAAAATCAATCTATTACACAGATAATAAAGTAAAAAATTGAAATCATTTCAATGACAATTTATTTTTAAATAAAAGAATTCACTTTTTTCTTCTTAATTAAGAAGAATCTTTTTAACTACAAGGAGCTTAAAATTAGTATGTTCTGGAATTATAAACATTACAGTAATAATTTTTATAGCAGCATTTGAAAAATTTATTTGCAACTTATCAACTTACCCTCTTCCCAAACTTCGATTTCGTGTTGTCTAATCTCATCGATAAATGTTACGTAAAAAAATACTTGTTTATTTTCTAGATCCGGGTTCTCGTAAGTATCTAGATTTAAAAACTTTAACAGCTGTTCTTCTGCAAATCGATTGTCCCTCTAAAAATATTTGTAGTCTCTTAATTCATTTACATATTCAATTTACGTCAAAGTCAGATAAAACTTACATTTAGCATCTCGGTGAACAGGATCATGTCAGTGAGGCCCAAAAATTTCATGACTTTTGATCGTATCCAGAGGATTCTGATGTAATTATTTGTATAAATTATAATTACAACTTGCGTAAAATTTATATTACGCGATAAACAATAAAAGTTAAATCATTACGAATGTTTTAAATTAGAGTATTTAACTGCACCATTTAATTTTACGGTTTACGACAAATGATTATATTAGTTTAATATTTAATTCTTCTAATTAATCCCTAGTAAGAAATGTAAATAAACTTTTATACTTAACCTTCATTATCTGCAACTTAAAAGCTTATCAATAAACCAAATATAAATAATTAAATAATACAAAACATTGAGTTGTACAATATAATTAAACAATGTAGTAAAGCTACCGATAATCCATAAAAGCAGAACCCGTAGAATACGGAAAGCTCTCAGCGTAATCGGATTCATATTCACTCCTGGAACGTGAACTTTCTACAATAGTAACCCTGTCTTCTCTGTGCGATTGGGACCGCGATCTTGGCCTTCCTTCTCCCTCCATCCTTATTTATTTTTTTTTTAATAAATAATCATTTTATTAATTAAAATACTTGAAAAGAAGACTAGGTTACGGAATCCGAGGCTTGACACCTCGGACTTTACTGAGTGGCGCGCGACGTGGATGCGTTTCTATGGTTCCAAACATTCTCACCCTTGCGGTAAGCTTGAAATCAATATTATTTCACGTTGGTGCTCTGGATGAATGAGGAAAAGTTACGTGTTGAGTAACTTATTGTTAAGAATTCTAATCTTACCTTTGCTGCGTTAGACTAAACAATATGAATTTTAACACACGTCTGTATATATACAGATTATAATGGTATTTAAAAACGTTTATAAATAATTTACAAAATATTAGTATGAGTCTAGTTGCTAAAGGATTAAGAAGTAAATGATAATAAAAGAAATTACATGTTATATAAGAAGTATAAAAGAAAGAAATTTTTTTTCTTACTGTTCGTTTCTTATTCTTAAAAGATTTTTTATAAAAATTTAATAAAAAATCATAAATCATTATTACAAAATTAAATTTTATTATTTACTTACAATTATTAAAAGTTAAAGCTGCAAAAATAAGGTACACTTTAAATTTTGTGTATCACTTGTATAGATATACCATATTTTTTAACAAAATTTCTGCAAAACGTATCCGAAATTAGCGCATAGTTTTTGTACAAACTTATTTGTTACAATTTACAGAATAGAAAAAAGATATATATAATCTTAAAATTCCAGTCGCAACACATCTTTCTATCTTACGCCTTAAATGTACATAGTAAATAATACAAAAAATCTTACATCACTATTTTTATACAAAATACAAAAAAACGAATATCATACAGCCCGACCACAACTGGCATATCATTCGGCTTCACTCATCACTTCTCCGGTATCTTTGAAATTGTCAATTACACTGCTCTCGTTGCTTTTGCTGCTCGCTGCACTCGCGTCCTCGAGCTTCTCCACCTGTTCGCTCGTCGAGGCATTTGCGTCCTTGCTGCTTCTGCTCAGAGCCTCGTCGTTGGCCACCAAACCCTTCTCCAAAGCCTCCAAGTACTCTTGCTTGCCCTGATCGCTCCCGAAGTCGAAGCTCAACGAAGGGATGAACTCTGTTTCCACGGTCGTCTTCGTTGTGACCAGCATTTTCGTGATGTTGAAGTTGTTGTGTTTTACTTCCTGCTTTTGAGGAGGGTCAGCAGACGGTGCGAGTGTTGGTCGGAAATCAAAAATTGGTCTCGTGTTGGTCAGAGTCTGAATGATTTTACTGGACGTGCGGATGTCTTCTGTCGGTGCTTGAGTGGCTGGTTGGAAATCATAATCGACTGGTTGCGTATTTTTTAGGCCTGAATCTGGTAAAGGAGCTGTCGTAACGTGTTGGAATTGGTATTGAAACCGAGGTGGCGCTGCTCTATTTGGTGTGGTACTTTTATGAAAATTGTGATTGAAAGTTTGTGGTCGGATATTGGTTACAATTGGAGCATTATCTTCTGGTAATCTCGTACTTTCAAAGGTTGGCATTGTACTATGAGGTGAATTGAAGTTTTCTTCTTCAGAAGTACTCTCTGAATTGTAATCAATCGATTGCGGAGTATTCTGATGGTTGTTGTAGTCAACTGGCTGCGGAGTGCTGGAAGGGTAATTAAATCGAATCGGCTCTGAAGTGTCTTGCTGGAAATTGAATTCGGACGATTGAGGAGCGCTTTGATGAAAATTATATTCCGTGCTTTGTTTAAAGTTGTAGTCTACTGGCTGTTGAGTGCTTTGTTTAAAGTTGTAGTCTACTGGCTGTTGAGTGCTTTGTTTAAAGTTATAATCTATTGGTTGCGAAGTGCTCTGTTGGGAGCTGTAATCTGGTGGTCGAAGAGTGCTTTGTTGAAAATTGTAATCCGTTGATTGAGGAGTACTCTGTTGGAAATTGTAATCAGTCGATTGAGGGGTACTCTGTTGGAAATTGTAATCCGTTGATGGCGGAGTGCTTTGTTGGAAGTTGTAGTCAATCGGATGAGAATTTGGAAGGACCTGAATATTTTCATCAGGTGTGCGAGTATTTGCAACATTATAATCTTGGAAGTCGGACTGCGGTATGGGTAAAAATTGTTGATTTCCGCTGAATGAAGGCGCGTTTACTTGTGCACTTTGGCCGCTGTATGTATTGAACTGAGCAGGAGGCTCAGTACTTGGTGGTGCACGATTGTAATTTAGGATTCTCTCCTGTCTAAGATCATTCACATTTTGTCGATGGTTTAAGCTTGGAGCTGATTGTTTTGGAGGTTTATCATACACTTCCAGTCGCGGGGCAGCAAACTCATCGACATTTATGGCATAATTATTGTCGTTATAATTCTGCTGAAGATTGGGATTAAAATTTGCATTGTAATTTACATTATTGTTGTTTTGGGCGGATCCACTATTGTTGTGATTAATGCTATCGTAATTATTAAAAGCATTATTGTTTCTAGAAACTTGTTTGAAACTATTTGCATTGTCTACGTTACTTTTATCGCTACTTTTAACGTTATGAAAATTGTTATTGTCATTGACATTTTGAATATCTTTGTGTTGAGGTTGGGTAAATGGCCTTGGAAGACGATCACTTTTGGCTAATTGCGTCATGGTCCATAAGAAATTAGCAGTTTTTCCTTGGAGTCCCGAATTTATTGTGTAAGCATCGTCTGTATTCTTATTGTTAGTCTTCTCATTGACTCTCAATGTGCTTGCTTTTTGATTTTTTGCAGAAAGTCTTACTCCAAAGTCTCTGAAATTCGGAGCTTCCGCGAATTCTTCGGAATTGTCGTAATTCTGATAGTCGGCGTAGTTGTGCTTATTTTTAAAATTGTCTGAATTCTCTGCACTCTGTTGGAAATTTAAAAAGCTCTCGGAATTCTGATAGTTTTTATTTTCATTGCTTTGCTGATTTTGTTTGTAATCGCCAAAATTTTCTGGATAGTTTTTATTTTCATTGCTTCGCTGATTTTGTTTGTAATCGCCAAAATTTTCTGGATAATGATGTGTTTGATAATTTACAGGATAGTTTCGATAATCTTCTGGCTCGTTGCGATGTTTGTTATAATTTTTAAAATCTCTAAACTGATCAAAGGTACTTTGGAAATTATTTAAATTACCAGAGGCAAACGGACGAATCCGGTGGTGTTTACTTTCAAACGAATCGTCTTCGTTCGGCAAAAAGTTTCTGACTGTCGTCGACACGAAATTATGAGCTTTAGGATTTCTGAAATTTCTAAATCCATCTTGCTCGTGATAATTGAAAAATTCAGCAGATTCATCCTTATGATTTTGGTAGTTAACGTAATTTTGCTGAGGTTCTTGAGTGGTCGTCGGAGGAATAGGTTGATAATTGGTGAATCCGCTCGATTCGTCCTGATAATTTTCATACTGTCCGTCGTTCTGGGGAGGTTGCTCGGTTGTCGAAGAAACGTATTGTTCGTGATAAACTTTATTGCTGGAAGGTGTTGAAGCTGTTACTGGTTGAGGCTGATAAGTTCGGTAGTCTTGATTTTGGTAATTTCTTATATGCTGATAAGTTCTTACACCTGGAGTAGAAGAACTGCTAATTTGATGCTGGTTCTGGTTATAAGAGAAGTCTTGATTCGTCTGCTCAGATTTGATAATTCCATAATTGATTTTTTGGTTTACTTGTTGGGATATAAGTCCGCTTAACGCATCAGTTGCTACTGGATTTTGGTCATGATTATTATTATCCGAGTTACTATAATTACTCGTTGCCACCGTAACTTCAAACGGAGAATTACTTTCATCAACTGTGTCTGAAATCCTTCTAACTGGCTCAACAGTTGTTGGTTCCTCTGTAGCCTGCGTTGTGACTGGCAATTCAGTTGACGCAAATGAATGATTAGAAGAATTCAGCAACTCTTGATAGCCCGAAGAACTGATCTCGTCTGCAGGTAGAGTAGTTGGTTCCGTAGGTTTTTTCTCATTAACATTTATACGAAAACCAGACATCTTTCGGACTTCCTGTGTTCTTGGAGCTCTAGTGGTTGATACTGCTTCAGTTTCCGAAGTTTCGTCAGAAGTTTCCGTCGAAGACTCCACGTAGTTATTCGATAACGTTGAACTTTCAGATTGATGCTGCTGATTATTAGAATTGGGCGCAGTTTCCTCGTCGTAAGGCTTCGCCGATTCCTTGGTACTTTGATCAGCAGGACTTTCAGTAGTCACTAGCTTTTCATCGTCAAAAAGCTGGAACTTCTCCTGAACCTTAGAATGACCTAAGCCGATGCTCTCTTTAGCTTGGATGCTCTCATCCTGCGGAGTTGTGAAGTCAACCTTATCGACATTCACGGGTGTAGAAGTTTCAACGAACTCCAACGTGGTCGCTTCGCTTCTCTGATCTCCTACGTTCTCCGTCGTCGCAGCATTTTCGTCCTCTTTCTCCAAATTTCTCTCGGAAGCCGAATGGATCAAACCGATGCTCTCCTTTCCCTCCATGTCATCGAACTCGTACGCCGAATTGTGATTCCCGAATTCCGTCGGACTCGTCTCGTTGACACCCTCCTCGAGGCCCCTCTTCGTTGACGTTTCCACGAAAGCGGCGGTGCTGCTATCTTGATACGACGTTTGGGCGGAAGTCTCGCGAGGCAGCGGTGTCGTTCCGGTGCTGCGATTCTCTTCCTCCTGAGTGGCGGCGGAGGTGCTGGGACTCTCGCCGATGGTTATCTCCGACACCGTCACGCCCGGCTCGGCAGACGAGACTTGTTGAGGAGGACGTCTGCGTTGACCTTGACTGCTCGATCTGAAACTGATATATTTTCGCGTGATGTTCCGATACAATTGGTATTGTATGGTAATTTTGAAAGTGCGAGTTGCGCCGGTTTCGTGAGCGCTGCTTTCGAACGCACGAAAATATTTGGAAAATTTACTTTAAGCTTGGCAACGAAGGATTTATGAGGCAACGAACGATAACGTATCAAGGATTTAATAATGTAAGGTTGCCTAAGAACGATCTTTTTAACTATTTATAGTTACTTTAAAAGCAAAATCTGAAAATTAATTTTTTTATAATAATTTAAAAACACCAATAATAAACATTAACTCTCAATTTCATTCAACGAAAGCTGCTTAAAATTATCCAATCCAAATACCTCGAATATCCTCGATCTCTCGATCTCCTCTCCTCCTCGGGCACGGGCTTGATCCTAACGATCTTGGAGTCCTCCGTCTCCGCCTTGCCAACTCCGGCGCCCTCCACCGGTCGCAATCTGCTCCTGTGCTGCGTCCTCCTCTTGCGCTCGTCCATCAGCTGGTTCTCGTTCCTTCTCACGCTGACGAACACCTGGGCCGTCTGCTGGTCCCTGTCGGCCGTCGACTCCCGGTACTCGTTGTTCTCGGTGAGCGCCTGGCGCAGCATGTCCTCGTCGGTGAGCGGCAGGTCGTCCGGGTGGCTCTGCAGCCCGTAGAACTGGTGGCTCTGGGAGCAGGGCACCTTGCTCCACCAGTCGCAGGTCAGCAGGCGCTGACTGAACAGAGAGCCCACCGGGCAGAGGAAGGAGGAGACCAGGCCGTCGTCGCAGACGTGGAACACTTGGCAGCCCGCCTCCTCGTCCGCGTAGTAGCCTGCGAAAAGTTTTGGGTTTAGGAAATTATTGGCGAACAATTGTTAAATGCACATTTTTTTTTATGTCTATTTAATATTGCAAGTATAATTCTGATTTTTTTCAGCCTTTTGCGTGAAAGGAATAAAATGTGTTTTTATTGTAATTGATTAATGAAGGGTTACAGATAGAAAGATCAGCAGGTGCGACAGGGTAATAAATTTTGAGATACTAAAAGTTGTGGATGAACTAAGCTCGCTTTACTGCAAATCGCACTTTAGGTCGCAAAAAATAAATTTTCTGCAATCAAACAAAATATATTGCCTTATAAGATTTTCACTCTTTATTATTCTGGCATTAACTATTAAATACCTTGTTTCGCTGTCATAAAAACCAGCATAAATCAGGCGTTATTTCGCAAAGTATATTTCCACAGAAAAGAGCAATAATTTTATAACACTGCTCACTTCATTCAAATCCCCCATAAAGCGCGCGATATTAGCGAGGAGCGCACTTTCTAAAGGCCACATCCAGCATGCAAAACCAGCGTTTCCTCCACAATAAACATCGGAGTGGAGAGGAGAAAAAAAAAGGGAAAGATCGTGACACCGTAAACTAAAATGCAACAAAGACCTCTCGATAATGCCGCAGACTCGATTTAATTAATAATCTCTCCTCCTTTTTGCGCGCCGTCGGTAATCAATCCGAAGCCATCTTTTGCCATTTTGCCGCGACTAAAGAATAAAAAAAGTTTATATCGAGCCCCGGATCGCTCGGCGAAAAGAAAAGGTTCGCGCGAGTGTCGCGCGCCACAATTGCGATGAATGTCGCTTTGTTAGCGGCGAAAATTCTGCGAGCGCACCTCTTTGATCATTTGCATAATCGTGTCGGTGCATGAGGGATTGATTGCGAGATTTATCGATTGGGCATTAGCCGAGGGGCAGAGTACGAGATAGTTGGAAAAATTTCAGCTGTCCCGAGCTGTTTGATGAGCTTACTCTAATTTGAAGTCGATTAAGAAGATCGATGCGGTGCCGCGAGGATTTTGTTGAAATTTATTGCATTTCCATCGGTTGATTCTAATGTCAATAAGTCATCTATGTATTAGTCTAATTTTACTTGTAAAAGAAGAACTTGGTAATAAATTTAACAATATTGAATTTATTAATTTTATTGGCTTTCAATGAAACAGTAATTTAAATAGACTTCAAATATTAATCAGAATTAAACTAAATAAGTCTTAAAATGCTTTTCTTCGCTGTACTTATTCAAATTATTATTCATTTTCCATTAAACCGCTCATTTTCCAATGCAAACCATCAATTCCACAAAGAATCCGTCCATTTAACAGCCACTAAAATAACGGCGCAACAACTTCTGCGAGCCGTTAACCGCAATTTATCCCGCCAAACGAGCGCTCGATTCCCCGCAAAGATGTCAACCCTCCAAAAAAAAAAACAAAAAAAAACGTCCGTCCGTTGCCCAATCCTCGCAGTCGTCGATAGGCAATCGGCAATCAATCAGAGGCGCCGCGCGCGTCGAAAACTCCCGCGTCATCGTTCTCGGCAGCTGCGCCACGGTCTCTCGAAAAATCCTCGTTGCGCCCACCTCCGACACCTCCGTGCAATATATCGGCACCTTTTTTTTTTCGGGGACTAACGAGGAGAAGGAAAAACGAGCCGTCTCTCGTTGCGCAACCCGAGGAGGCGCGTGGATGGGACTCGGGATCGAAGGAGCGCGGCGATGGCTTTATATGACGCGGACGGTCTTGACATCGATTTGCCGAAAAATTATGGAGTTCCGCTGCGCGAGGCGTTTATATTGTTGGAAGTCGATACGAGAGAAGTCCGAGGTGAGGGAAGAGCGCGGCTATGGCGGTCTGCCTTAATTGGGATGCATTTACTTTTAGGAGCCGCTATTATTTTTGAGTAGGTTTTGAATTAAGAAGTACTAGAGGAATGCTGAATTCAGTCTATTGATTTCGATTCATTAACTATTAAACGTGTAAGATGGGCATTAGTCCAATCAATTTAAGTATTAATTACAAGTCCGCTATTAATGTTTCTTCGGACAATAGATAAATACTAAAAATTAATTAAATCCCTTATTATAAATCATCTTAAACGAACTAATCTTACTACGATTCGATGATTTCTTATAAAGAAAGTGAAAAAAATATGGATGCAAAATGTACACCCAAAGGGTTAAGATAATCGACTTCAAATTTACGAGACACTTTAACGCCGATCTTATCAAACCGCCTGCATAAATAATTTCTGCAGCGCCTAAACTTTTGCAAGATGTAAATCTGCGGATTTTCAATTAGCGTATATTTTCCCGCTTGAAATACGAGACGTAACACCGACCGCTTTCACTTCAAAGAGTTTCAAGATCGTAAAAAAAACTTGGTACGTATAACGCGCAATAATGCGCTTGGAGGTATATACTTCTGCAAAAATACCGCGAGGTTGAACTCGTGAAGTTTGCCTTCGCGAAACCCGAAACGGGAAAATTAATTCTGTTTGAAGACGGCATTCCAAAGGTCAAAGATTGCGAGGCGCAGCGGTGATCGACGGATCGAAGGTTCGGTCATGTTTTTTTTCTGCGTTTAAAATAGACGTTTTAGTGGAAAAGTTACAATTTAAAAAGAAGGCTGCCGAGAAGATTCTCAAATTTATGAGCATCCGAGCTATAAATAATCATCACTTCCTTTTTTAATTCATTTAAGTCTTTGACGATCGGGAGTTTTCACTCCCCGAAGGAAAGGAGGATCATTACGCGTTAACGCGGAAATAATAAACTGCCGTGGATAACATTGTGGACGCATGTATAATTGATAATCGCGCGAGCCACCTGACGATCGCCGATGTGAGGCATTTTTCCGGCTAAATGCTCCATTAGGACTATTAGCGCATCATCGTTGCTCGCTTTAAGGATGAAAAATTCATTCATTTTTGTAATTTACGGGCATTTAAGTTAAAAAAAAATTAAGAAAGGTAATTCATGCTTGAGAACGAAGTTTGAATGTATAAAATTTATGAGATTTTATAATAAATTTTTTGATTGGACGCTTGAAAATATTATTTACGAGAAACGCCAATTAGCTCGCTTCGAATACGAACGATTAAAATGTTTATGAAATTAACGTATTTTACGTAACTCGTATCGATCGAGAAAGTGAAGCATTTAAAGCAGATGAGTCAAAACAAAGCCGAAACTATCGAATTCCGGCGATCTCCCGGTTTTACAATTCAAATAAACCTCTCGCCGTGAGTCATTATCATCCTGTTTTCGGCGAAAAGTGAAAACATATTTGATGGCAGAACGATAAAGAGATCATCGCGGAATCATAAGAAGAAATCCCGGAGGAGGTAAAAACCGCTCGTTCCCCGCTGCTTTCTCTAATTTTACAATTGCCCATGAATCAGCTACTTTATTTTTCCGCGGCTTCGTAAATTTTTAATATACACACACAACCGATAATCTCTTCCTTGCTCTTAACATCGACGTTCGCGGTAACGACGGATCCTCGCTTGTAAATCGCGTCAGGGGTAAGTACGCGAGCATCGCATGCAGTTTCAATTTTCTGGGAACGTCGCGGAAGCGGCTACTGTTTCTCTTTGTCCCAGCCGGAGAAGAAATGAATTTATCTTTACCTCTTTCTCGATCGACGCACGAAAACGTCGTCTTCGGGATGCTGACGTAAGCCGGGTAATCGACTCCGGGCTCGCCGGGGACGTTGTTCCTGATGTCTGACAGACCTGCAAGTTGCGATATGTGTGTTATTAATCTTTCAAACTAAAAAAAATGAATGAAATCTCGTGAGTTATGAAAAAAGCTAATGATTTTTTTAACTTTTCTATCTCAATTATTAGTGAAATCAATCAGTGTCAACGTTTCGCAGCCCATCGCAATAATCACGTTTATCAAAACCGTTCTTACTCGTCGATTCCTTAGCACCGTAGTATCGTCCCTTCTCGGATCCGTAGTCGTCGAAAAATCCATCTGCCTGCGGGTCGTAGTATTTCCTGCCAGAGACACACAAAAACGCAAAGCTCGTAAATCCGACTTTCGTTTATATTCGTCGGCGATTTGACGATTTCGTCGAGAAAAACAATATATAATACACCAACCTTCCCCTCGTGCCGTCGATGGCTCGCCTTGAGATGAAGCTGGTCTTCGACTCATCTTCGTATTCTAATGAGAAGCCCGGAGCTAGGCAGCACAGACTTGTCGCTATGAAAACTGAAAGAGTTTCAAAAGTTATTATCATTCCGGAGGTTTTTCGGGTGACATTGGCATTTTTTTGCATGAGGAATTTCTATAAATAAGTATTATTGAACGGCGATGATTCTATAGCCGATTGATATTAGAAAAGGTTGATGTGGGATCTCGGATTTCGGGTTGCTCTTACAATTACGGGTGAAATTGTGCACAATTACGAAACGATAATTTGAACATTCAAAAAAATACAAATTTAACAGTCGTTCAGTTTCAAAATACCGCCTTCTCCCGACAATAACGTCGAAACCCCCTCGGCTCTTAAAATCCGAGTAAAAGCCACGCTATACATTATGCAATAAAAACCAGAGCAATTACTCTTCCTTATACAAACAGTCTTTAGACACCAACCTCGGACGACCGACCGAAAACTCCATCACGAATCCTCTCTCCCACATATTCGGTCGCCGAAAAATGCCCTCCCCGCCGTATTGCGCAACGGCGCCGCGCGCCGAGGGGAATAAAACGTTTTAATATCCGCGCGATCCGGGAAACGAAGTGAGAGAGAGAGAGAAAGAGAGTCATTACGCGCCGCGCTGGCCGCACGATGCTTTCACGCGCGCTGCGGTCTGCTCTCTGGGTTTTTAATGGCCCGTCTTTAATGTCAGACGGATTCCTGGGATGTATATCTCCGTTTGATTTCTACGCCGCGGCCCGGGGATTAGTCGCGGTGACTCGGCTGGAAAAACGGTTTTGATTAGACGCGTTTTTCCTGCAGCGCGGCCGTGCAAATACGGGTCTCGGTGCGCGGTGTGTCTTTTCGCTTTATCGAGGATTTACACTGCTGAACGACGTCATAATCGTTATATTTATTGCGCGGGAATAGAGAAATGACGTAATTAATAATCGCGGCTCGTTTTGGAAAAATTCAGGTTACAAAATTTTGTTGCGCAACGTTGAATTCAATTTTTGAGCGGTAGGAAGTGTGAAGTCGAGTCTTTTTAAAGGTGGGCCAGGAAGATGTGTAGCAGGCCGATCTAAGATATCCGTTCGGATTGTTTCAAACGAATCGAATCTCATGCGCCGATGAGCGTTTAAAAATTCAAGGTTTATGCATATATATTATACATATTTCAAAGCAGAGTCGGTACTTGATTTATTTCTGAAGTGGGATTTAAATTAAGTGTTTCTTATGAAAACGCGTAAAGAAGTATAATGTGTACAGCATACGAAAATACTAAACTTTAATTATATTTAGTAAGTAGTTGAAAAAATCGAACTTTTTTTAGAAAAATAAACGACTGTAACATTTTCTATAAATGCTGATTTATGTTATTACATCGAAATTTATGTTCATAATTACCCTGTCAACTTACGGTTAAAAGTCAATTGCACAATTTTACGTCTACAGTTTATTCACACAATAATAACTTGTACTTTTTGAAAATCATTTTACCAAATAAAAGTCACGAAACTGCACGTACACGTATATTTAGCTTTCAATGTATTAAAAGCCATAATTACTTTCAAAAAGCCTCCTCGTTTTTTACGAAACCCAACAATTAAAGAAGCAAGGCAGAAAAGTAAAATAATTTTCAACAAAACGCCCCGAAAGTAGGATCAAAAAAGCCCTCGAATCCAGATTCACCCGTCAGCTGTTATTAATTCCCATAAACCCCTTACGCGCATTGTGCGATTAGACGCGTACAATATACGAAACCCTTACTTAAATTTGCATTTTCATCCTTCGCCTGCACTTCGATACCCGCCGAAAGGACTCCGCGAAAGCAGTCATTATACACATTGGCATTGGCCGGTTGAGCGCAGGTGCTCGTTTCGTGGCATCTCTTAGCGCGCGATTACAGGCTCCCGCGCGGAAAGTTCGAAAAGCGCCAGGTGAAATTCTCGTCTGATTTCCCAACTATTTATTATCCTCCGAAGGAGAGGGTGTCTCGCGAGAATGGATTTTTAAAGCGATATTGGATAATTGGCGGTCTCGGGGGGGGAATAATGAAAAGAGCACTGAATCTTTTTACGGCGTAATTTCTTGGTATAAGTACTATTAAGGAATTAAATGTCCGCGAAATGTCAATAAACGCCTCTCGCATTAAATAAAAATTATTTTATACGCTTCGTTCCAACTATATAAAAAAAATTCAGCCTCTCTTGTAAAACGATAAAGTCTTCAATGCCTTATTTTAAAAGCAGAAAATACAAACCCATTATAATAAAGTATACTGAAAACGGCTTTAAACGCGAGAATCGCCTTTGTCTCCTCAATTTCCAAATGTAAATAAATTAAAAAAAAAAGAAGATACCTCGCACGAACAATAATTTACAGCGACTAAACTGTCGGGTTTTAAAAGATCCTAAAAAACTCGAGAATCCCCTTCGATATCGAGTCACGAGCGTCGCCGCCGCGGCGGAAATCAATCTTCATTCATCAAAATTGAAAACGCAGAGAGGAGACTCCGCGCGCAGAATTAACATATCAAGATCCTCCTCCGTTCTTTTGTGCATAACGGAGGAGCCTTTCGCTTCATTTCGCGGCGCCTCGCCTTCGAATTAGCGGCGAACGTGACGGCGGCGGCTCTCCGTTGCGGGTGGATTAATGACGGTCGACGCGCGCCGTTAAAAACTTGTCGCTTCGTTCGGATGACGCGGAGGGAGAGTCGAAATCGATTTGTTAGCTTCGCGTTGTTTATTATTATATATTCTTGGGAGACGTTTGGGAGTATCGGAGAGTATTAAAAAGAGATATTCTTTGAAACATTTTTGAGATTGTAATAAAAGTTTCGAGTCCGATTTAATGTACCGATTTGTCATAAAGCAATGCAAAGGATAATACCATTTTGATTACTTACGATTTATAGAGACACTTCAAGATTTGCAAAGTTGGAGTATAATAGCTTTACTTGCCAGTTAAGGGTCGTTTTGGAGTAATTATTAAAGCAATAATATTTCGTACCGAATGAGATTCGCTTTTGGAGTTACTAGGAAAGTAATACACATAATTTGAATCTTAATCTTGCAGGAATGTTGCTCGCAAAGAAAGCAGGCATTATAATGTAAACGCGTTATTATATCATTGTTCTCATATTTATAAATGGTCACCCACCAGTCGTGCAAATTATAACTTTCCAAATTATTTTACGTTCCGAAAAGTTTATAGATTGACATTTAAATGTAAACTATTGCATTATGCAAGCAAAAGAATAATATAATTCGATTTAATCGCGGAGGAAAATTGGAGCTATTGAAATATTTGATCTCTTATGTCATTAGTGTCGCAATTGTCCTAGTAAAGATGCAATAAAGGATGGGCCTTCGATTATAATTGCTGCGATATTCTGTAACAGAACTACGACTGATGTAACTACAAAAGCTTTCACGTTTTTATACTTTTAATGCGTTTTATATACTCGAATAAGGCATTTTTATAATCCACTTTTCGTACAATATCGTGAGGCGTTTTGATTTTTATTTTAAATACAATGCAATAATCAAATTATGTTTGTCTTAATGTCGAGAAATGTCTACGAAAAACAATAATTGGGATGGCTCATTATGACGAAAAAGAATGTCCTGTTATTAAACTCAATTTTATATTAAGTAAGAAGAAATATTTTTGATGTAACTAGTGAATAATTTCAAATCTTTTCTTCTTACAAGAGGCATTGCGTATTAATGACAAGAAAATTGGATGAAATGAGTTCTAACAATGTTGGTAAAACATTCCTGAGTAAAAAATTTTCGAATATTCTATTAAAAAATATTGATCCCTACACGCATTACAACATAGATCGAAAATCATTGCCCCAATCAACGCATGTCGCACAATTAATTTTTAAACTAAATTTCTAATCCAATTAAAACAACACCCGAAGCAAGCCTCCAATTTCCGCAAACCCCGCTTTAACCATCAAAACTCGCTGATTATTAAAACCAATCGATAATCCACCAACTACATAAACGCAAACACTTCCCCGCAGCACCGCCAGATCCGTAGAAATCAGATTACGTTACACATCCCATCTCAATTTGCTCTTCGACAGCCGAATAATAATCTCCCGTGAGAAAGTCCGGCCGCGGCTTGCATAACACCGCCTCGCGGAAGTTCGTCCGCGGGCAGCGCGCGAGGTTTTTCTCCCAGCCGGCCTTGTTTGCTCTGGATTTTCCTCTCCCGATCCCGGCCGCAAAACATATACGTCCCAAGTGCCGCGTTTTGCTTTCACGTTCCCGCGTCGGTTTATGCCGGGTTTTAGGAGCTTTTAGGAGGCTCTGGCTGGGCCGAGCGACGGGAAGGCACGAAAAATGCATGTTATCGGGTTTAGAATGCGAGGGCCTTAATGTTTTATAGGTGGTGTACGGAGGACTCTGTTGGAGAGAGAGAGAGAGAGCACGATAATTGTTTAGTAAAGCTGAAGAGGCACTAGGGGGTTTATTGCGTTGTTTTAATGGAAATGGATCGTTACGTTTATTAAATTTGAAAATGGAAGATGCGCCGGATTATGTAAAAATGTGACAGCTTGAAGCAACCTGTAATGTTTTTTTAATTTTTATTAATAATAAAAAATGTGCCGACAGAGAATGATGGGTAATACTTTCTGTTTTATTAAATGTTATAAATATTTTTACGGATTCCCAGTGACAAAAAATTATTTCCGGCCTTAAGATTCATTAAAGGTGTAACTCCAAGCTACGTATTATTACCATGTCGGAAATTGACGAGTTTTTTTAAATATTTTTTTGTTGCAACTGTCGAAAATCGAAAACTTTATATTATTAGAGTTAATCAGTGCATAATAAAAGCGTAGCAACATTAATTATATAAGGTTTAAACGAATTACCTAATTGCAGCTATTTTTACAATTGAGTTGTCCATAAAATTTAGCTCAGTTTGACAGAAATAATTTTTTCGGACACTCAAAACCTAACTGACCTGTTTTTCTGTAACTTTTAAGTGCGTTACTTACTTCTATTACTTGCCCCGTTATGCAAGTAAATAACAATTTATTATACAATAATGCAACTTGAGACTTTTCGAAAAAAAAGTAGGTAATAATTAACAAAATTATTAGACGTAAGTTTTTGTTCATAAATTTTGTTTTTTCTTCATATTAAATTTTTCGTGTTTTTAAAAACTCTTTTTACTATAATTGTAAGCTAAAACTTTTCTCTACCCTTTTCTAAATAATGCAAATTAATTTTTATTAAAAACAGATACGCCGATTTTCAATGACGGGCAATAAAACGAATGCAATTCTGCTCTCCGAATACTAAAACGTGAATTCCCAGAAAGAAAAGCAAGGATTGAAATTCTCGTGTTGTCTTTACGCTAATTTTTTTTCTGACTTTCACACGGCTTCTTTAAAGTGCATAAAATAAATCCACCTCACTTCTCCGTGATATCTCGAATTCTAATACTCCGCGCGAAGTTTATTATTGTTTTACGATTCGGCGTTATTTATTGAAATTATGACGATTCTGGGTAAAAGTGATCATAACTTTCGCCGAACTCAAGTATATCTATTATACGGAGTATTGGTATACAAAGTGATGCGTGCAAATATGCTGTTAGTTTTTACGAACCAATGTTTTACGAACGAAATATCGTTTTCTCGGCTTGAAAATAATAAGCTTATTGTAATTAAGTGCAGTGCCGTTTCTATTTTTTAAATAATTTTTATTTATTTTACAGCTGTAATGATCGTATTAAAATATAACGTTTCTCAGGAGTTTCGTTTATCCTAACATTGATAAAAATTTATGTCTTAGGATATATTTTATAATTGATTCATAAAAATTGTAATCCTGTGAAATAATTTACTTTAAATTTATGAACGAGGAACCTCTGCTTATAATGAATCTCTGAAATCAAAAAGGAGCAAAGTGAACTTTCTTTAAAGAGCTTTATTAAACAAGAGTAATATAGAAACAAGAAACTGTATGTATTATATTTTAGAGAGAAATCAAATATTTTAAAAATGCTAATATTTTTTTACGAGAACGAATACGCTTCAAAGTTTAATCCCCCCAATTACTATTAGAATATATATTTATTTTGCTATCTCTCGCGTCGTTTTTCCCCAACTTCCCTATAGAAGAAAAGGCCCGTCTCTCGACTTATTTATGACCGCGCACAAATTTTTACGCATCTTTTAAACATTCACACTTTCCCTCAAATCATAATACTCTCGGCCTCTTTTTGCAGCTTCCCTCAAAAATGTCGATATACCCAATAAACCCATCGCCACCACACCCAGCCTCTATAATTTTCTCGCAACTCAAAAAAATCAGCTGTCAACTCCTGCGCTCGCCAATACTGTCCCTCCGTCGAAAAAAGCGCTTCCCTAAAAGAGGCGATCGTGTGCTTTCACGTCCGCGCCTTTTACCGCTCGTGAGGTATATCCTCCCATTACGCATTCCGCGAGCGGGGCGTACTTATGGGGTTCTCGCGCGCGGCGTAATTGCCGCCGTAGAAAACTGCCGGAGAGAGAGAGAGGAAAGTTTCGCTCCAGCTTTCGTTTTCAGCGCTGCTTTTCGGAGGACGATCCGGTTCTTATATTTATGGGTCCTTTAAATTAATGGCCCTCGGGTTTATGATTTCGACTCGTGGGAAGGAGGGTTTTCGGGACGGACGACGGTTTTGCAGTTTTGGGTTAATTAGGGCCGAGGGTTTTTTTAACGATTCTCGAGATTTTGGCGGTTTCGGTCGGCGGGGTTACTTAATGTTTGTTTAGAAAGTGGGCTGGTGATTGGTTTGGAGGATTACGGGTAGCGGATCGACGAGTTTTGGAGGAATTTAGGCGGACACAGTTTTTTAAATGGATTTTTCAAAAATGGTATTTTCGGGAAGTGATTATTTGCATTGAAAGTAATTGAACTGGTTTGATAATGTGAAATGTAAATATTCGACGAATTATGTAAAATCGAGATCTACCGAATTTTTCGATAAAGTAAACAAGTATGTGACTAACAAATTTTTTTTTAACTAAATATTTTATGTGCTTTAGGTAAGAAATGCATTTTTTAATCTATTGTTATTTTTTTAATTACAGGATTTTTAATGCAAAATAATGTAATTTAGTTAATGTGTAGATGAGAGAACCTATAAAAATTTCATAAATAAAAAAAACATAACTTTTTTAATGTCTTATAGAATATAATAATAATAAAATTTCATTTTCAATGTTTTACATTTAACGTTTGAATTTAGTAGGTTTTTTTTATTAACAATCTTAATTATATTAAAATAATATACTTTTATTACACTTTTAGCAAGAATTCTTTATATGCAAAATTTGTGAAACTAGAGAAAATTATCCTATTTAATGCTAAGTACTCTTCCTTTTAGCCGGTTAAATTTCTTTTTGAACACGATGGAATTTTAAGAAACTTTTACCCAATTAGAACAAATTCTCACATGATTTGCAAAAAATGATAATTTCAAAAGTGGAACGAAAAATCTGACTTCAGTTACGGAAAAAAACATTATTCTACAGTTATTTTACAATATACTATGCACTACTTTTACGATCGCAATAGTTGATTTTTTACTTTTTTGTACTTTATCAAAAATTTCTTAATTGCATATATTCAGGACTTTCAATTGAGCGTTTAATAATTTCACTTTACGTAAAAAGAATTTTAGTTGTTATTACCGGCTCTTCTAGTCTCGTAAAGTCAATCCTTTTAGATACGCCGTATTTCTTTTAAAGTAAGTTTGTAGATTCTAAGAGTAGCTCGTTCAGTAATTTATTGAATAGTCGTAATAATGAAATCGTTACAATTAGAATTAAATTGTGTAGCGGTTCACTTTCACAAGTCAATTATTTCATATCTTTTGAATTATAGGTAGAAAATTTTTCAAAAATTTTCACTAAAGAAATTAAATACCTTCAAACTAGAAGCTGCATTTTAACTTGAAAAAAGTTTCTTTTAAACATGTAAAATTAAAGTTGCAATCCAAAAAAAAAAAAAAATTTTAAATCTTATTATACAATTCTAATATCACTGAATGATTCATGTAAAATCTGAAACTATCAATAACATTCTAAATCATAAATTTTCTAAAAATTTCTTAAATCAAGGATTCACTCTTCCGTAAATAATAGATCTTGCGTACGAACTCTTAGATGCGCTTTTCGAGCGGAAGTATCCAATTTCGCCGGCTACTTACTCGAGAAAACCCATTGCAAAATCAAAGGCAAAATCCAAACTTACTAATCCCAAAAGCCCCGCAATATTTTTCCTCGCTTCCCCATAATACATCCGTTCAATATTTCTCACACAAAAAACCCAAAAGCCCCATCGTCCAGTGCAGCAGAAAATGTAAAACTCACGCGTGACGCTCGTTAAAATCCGCATGTTGCGCGCAGCGCATATCACCGGCGCACTCACACCCGCACTGCGAACTCTCTTCGCGCGTTTATTAACCCACGCGAGACTGCGCGAAGTAAAGTGTTTTGGCGTATACACGGAGAAGCGCGCGAGACGCTTGTCTCCACTCGTCTGTCGGCCGGCGGCCGGTCCGCCGCGAGATATCTTCTTCTTCGGCGGGGGCCAAGCGGGGGAACCCCCCCGTGAGAGTAAGTGTCCCCTACCTTTTTCCTATAGTTTCCGAGAGGCGAGGAGTTTTGCCTACGGGTGGATTTGGGATGAGGTGTGTTGCCTCGGTGCGATTGAGGATCGACGGGCTATTTAGGATGGGAAGTTTAAATGTTTGTCGGAATTTAAATAATGAATTTTAAGCTGAAAATAATTTAAGGAAGGATTTTGATGTGAGTTGGAAAAAATTTTAAAATTTAGATCGGGAAGTGTTAATCTATGTAAATTCTATGCAAAAATTAACTCGTTTTACATGATTTGATTGAATTTATTGAATTTACAAATGAAAATGAGAAAAGAAAAGACGGAGAAGAGAAATGCAATCATAAATTTTCATTCTTTTTTGAATAATAATTAGTTATAGTTTAAAAGAATAAAATACATAATAAATTACATATTTTTGACAAAACACAGTGCCACTACAAAACAGAAGTAAATCAATTAATGCAGTATAAAATTTCCTTCTTTGTCGATGATTTAATGATTTTTTTAGTTAAATCGCACGTCAACTCCGAAAAAAATCAGTTTTTAAATTTTGTTAAAAATACGTGTAATCACCTACTTCGGAGATAAGCATCTATCGCGCATTCCTCAATCGGATAATCCCGACGTTTGCATAATGCCTTTTTTGCCAATACATTCCAGCAATCATCCTCCTTTTATTGTTACGAACTGTTTTTTGCACCCCGAGAAAACGAATATTCAATAGAGGCTGCAGTTCTCTCTTTAGGAAGCAGACACGAGTGGCTAATAAGGAAAATGAATCTCGCGCTTCCGCTTATAGATACGAATATCGGCGGCAGCAGAAAACGTCGGTTTTATTGGGACGATTATCTCCAGTTAATTTTAGGATCATTCCGTATGCAAATAAAGTTTTTTTGCTGCTGATGTAATGTGTAAAGTTGGGATGGACCCAGAAATGCAGCGAACAAAACTCTGAGAAATCAATTTGGTCATTAAAACGTGCAAGTAAATGAATAATTTAGTGGATTTATTTCGAGTCATCTAATGAGAACACTGTTAAAAAGTATATAGGAACTGCTCCATAATTTAGTCAATGAAATTTCGGAAATGCTCCATTTGCGTTCATTAAAAAACTTCCGGCACTCTAATAACATTTCGAATTTATTACCTATCAGAGAATCAATTTTGTTAAATTTCCAATAGACTCTAGAAAAAATGTTAAATTAGCGAAATTATCACAGTAAATTTGATGACTTACATAATAGACACACTTATCAATTATCAATTGCAATGATACCATACAATTACAATCACTCAAAATACACATCCTTAGGTGCATTAACCGGCGCTTATCACGTAATTTAATCAGCGAACTTACGTAATTCGCTTTTTGTCCGTTTTCTGCAAGAATTCTACAATTTTCAGACAACCATAGCCATGGGTTACTTTTACCTTGGAGCCCAGCAAGATTTATTTTATCACCGGCGCTAAGTGTCGAAGTGTCATAACGTGTGCAGCCGGTAATTTTCGGCCCGAATTTCTCGGCCTTTTTTTTCGAGAAAATTTTCTCCGGGCTTATAAACATCATTAATCATCCGACGGGGCAAAAAATCGATCTTTATAGAAGCACTTTCCGGTCATTTTTATTGCAACATACTTTCCTTCGATAGTATAATGTAACCGAAATCCTGTCATTGAAAATTTCGAGAAAATCTTGGTCTGATGTAATGATCAACGTCATTTTTTTTCTCTATTGTATAGTTTTATTATGTGCAATGTATTTAGATGTTATAATACATTTATAAAGAGATTTGTTTTGGACTAAAGGTATAACTTTGACGTTTGACAGTCGAAACCAACGCAACTTATGCCTACAATTTATTTTACATTATATTTTGAATTGAATTTAAAAATCAGAAAATTAATGGAAAATTTTCTTTGTCTCGAAATAAAGTTCCAAAGCAATTTAAACCTTAATTCATCCGCACATCAAGCAAATAAATTGAACGCCGCAATAGCTTTCGCAGCACTATTTATTATTTCAAAATTAAACTCTCAATCCCGCAGAAAAAAATTTGGCATTCATCGCCCTAATCGTTCCACATATTTCCTATACAATTGGACGCAAAATTAATTTCATTTCAAAATGCGCGCTTTTATCGTTCTCGGAATACCGCAAATCGTCGCGTTTTATTGTCGCGAATTGCGCTAAAAACTTTCTACGCGCCGAAGGAGCGAATCAATCTTTCGAAAAAAGCCGAGAGTTTATACGCACTTCTTCGTAGGCTCCGTCGCTAATTGATCAATTTGTTAAAGTGATAGTTTGCCGCGCAAACGATTTTATTCGCGCCCAGGAGAGGAATTTTTACCAGATTTATACAGCCACGAGCGATTGTGAATTACAAAACGCGCGATTGTACGCTTTTTTTCTCTCTCTCTCTCTCTCTCTCTCTGTCGCTCGCGATGACAAGTTTGATGGGAAATGTAAGAATGAATCGAAAGTGCCGGGAATAAATCGAAAATTGTGAGTCACTTTATTGAGGTAAAAATTACTTTTATTACTTATTGTATTAGATTTTGAAACGGGAAACAGTACTTGAAAGATAATCTTTGTTTAAATATTTCGAAGATTTTGAAATACTGATATTTGTCGAGTTCAAGCTTTAATTGTGTATAAAAAAAAATGATGTTTCATTTACAGCTCTTGATTTGGGTAATTAAATGTATATGAGAAAGTAAAATTATCTCAAATATATATACTTGTGGATAACTAGCTGCTTTTTTTTAAATTGGATTTAGTTTCATCGTAATTAGGTTTAATTTTATCATTTTTTATAAAATTCTAATTAACTTTTATTTGAAAGTAATTAGATAAAACTATCTTAGCCGTCCTTGGAAAATATAAGAATGAAAAAGAAATAGAATGCCAAGAATTACGAAAATTCTCCATTGTATCTGTATGAATTACACAAATTTCATTTAAAACGTTTACATAAGATAATAGATGTATTTTTAATTAGAAAGGTCCATTAAGCAGGTCTATTTGAATGCGTATTAAATAGATAAAAATGATTATCGTTAAATTTACTTCAAATTGACAAAATGGGTCAATGCTAGCTTTTAGCGTAAATTGCGTTCCGTTTATATTTAAATTAATCCTCAATGACTAAAATTGAAAGAAAAAACCTTTCGGAGAGATTATTTTATTGAAAATAAAGATGTTTTACAATCTCCGCGCATTTTTCGCAATAACAAAGCGGGTATTAATTATAGCCAAGTTGTCGTCGTTTTCTTCTATTCTCCAAAAAAACTCGCCTCAGAAAGAAAAAAAGACACCGGTTGCCTCTCCGCAGCAGCAGATATCTCAGGATTCCCGAAAATAGCCGAGAAACAACAGAGCAGTAAACAAACTAAGCCGCAAAAAAAAAGACGACAGGCAATTATTATGTTAATCGCCGATCAATTAACCAGCTGCATCCAGGATTCCGTACGCGAGTCACGTTGCTAAATAAAGAGCAACACGCGAGACGTAGCCGAGAAAGAAGAGAGGAGAAAAGGAAAGAGAAGAGGCCCCCGCAGGACGATTATACCGCCGAGCCGAACGACCGGCGGCGTTTGCGTAAGTTCGATGACATTGCCGTGGCTCCCTGGCGATTTTTTTTCTGTTTTTTTGCGGCTTTTAGTGCATTGCGAATAGGTTTTCGGAGTGTTTTAACGTTCGCTTTCGTTTGTTTAAACTAAATGTTTTTGCATAATTTCGATTGCGTCAGTCGATTTTAGGGGGAAGATTGCGAAAAAGGCCTTTTGGCGAAATTAGTTTTTATGACTTTTCTTTAGTTTTAACACTGTCTTATGTGTACTTTGGCGTCATTAAAATTAAAAAGTCTTAACGATCGAAGCGTTAAAATAAGAATTAACAATGAAGTGTTGCCTGATTTTTAAATTATTAATTAAATATTAAAGTACAATATAATAGAACTAAAGTATTTCATTTGCATGAAAGAATTAATCCTCGTCTATTCGAAAAATCGACCAAACGCTCTAAAATTTCCCAGTCAAAACTCAAAATCCCATCCACCAACCAATTATTCCACCTTTCACGCTCGAAATATCCAAAACGTCAAACGTGCCCACCTACACGCCTCAAACTCCTCCTCAAGAAGCTTCTGTCTGTCATTGCAGCAGCAGCAGCAGCAACAGCAGCTTTCGCCTTTGCACAACCTTTCCTCCTCTTTCTCCGCGTCCATCATTGTGTCCCGCTCCTCCTCGTGGCGCGAAGCTAAGAAAGGAAAAAAAAAAGAGCCATAGACATTGTCGCAACACGGCGGAGCGCGTCCCGCGCATGCAAATAAAATGCGCGCGCGGCCGCGAGACGCTTTCCGCGTGTCTGCCGTGTATGAAATAATAACGGCGCCAAGCTTCAATTATGTAGCTTTGCGACGGGAAGAAAGAGAGGGCTTTCGACACGCTTTTAATTGAGCGGCCAAGTTTTTCAAACGATTGTTGTATTATTTTCAGGTGTGTGCGTGTGTTTTATTTAAGCGGCGCGAGCTGCTTAACTAATGAAACCTATACTTGAATAATAGAAAGTCAGTTTGGGTAATGGAATAAAAATTAATTGTGCACGAGGGACTGCTACTATCGGTTGTATACTCGGTATATTAGTGCTGTAATTAATGTCAAGAAAGGGTGTTATTAGCGTACGGAGTGCTTCGGGAGAAAATATAGTCTTTTGTTTTTCAAGTTAGGAAGATGATCTCGGCGCTAAAGTGATTCCCGAACGAGATTCCATTCGGAAAAACAGCCGAGTTTTGCAATCGAAATTGTTCTTTTTACAATTGCTTTTTTTTTCATTCGCAAAAATGTTAAGATAATAATTTTTTTCAAGCTCAAGCGGCTTTCAATCGTTGGATATGAATCTTTAAGATACGCGATAATCACAAATTACACGGATTTTAAAAAAGTTTTCGTCAAGTTTTGTAATATTCTGGACTATATTTTAGCATATTAATCTATTAGGAATCAGAAGTAAGCTTTATATTATGAGATAGAACTGTCGCTGGACTTAAAAACTTAGAAACAACAATATTGTATACAATTTTATAAATAAGAGTTGGTAATATGTCTAAAGAGAAATATATTTCTAATTTATTTGCTAATCTGTATTTTTAATTTTTACTCCAACGTAGAAAAACTAAAATTAGAAAAAATGAGAATACACCTATTAACAATGTACTATTACCTTATACAGATGACGCTATCAAACCGGTATTTGTTTATCACTTTCTTCGCCTGATTCATTAACCATTACCGCATCCACCGCGCAAATTACTTCCCTGAATTTCAAGGATGCGCAAGTAAATTTCTTTCAGCGGAATGCCCACTTTTTCTAATAAATTTCGGACGATCATGACTCAAATGAAACTTGCGCAACTTTCGCGGAACTCATCATTGCGCGGGACTGTGTGAAAAACTATGTGGGTCAAATCCGCAATTACATCGGTGAGCGTGAACTTGAACTTTATTAAGAAGATGTGCCGTGATAAATCAAGTTTATTTGGTCTTAGATTGTATCGCTGAATGTAATGCTTCTGGTGGATAAGGATAATTACATTAAATAGTTCAGGCAAGTCAAAATATTAACGGTTTTAGTTAAAAATTTTATTAGAATACTGTTATTGAATAATTATCAAATTTGATAAGAATATTCGTTTTAATACAATTAATGATGGACAAGAATTGGCAATTAAGATTATATAGTGTTAAGAATTTTAATATTAAATGAATTAATTAGTAGCAATTGGTAAAATCAATTATGAAAGTCAACAATACAGGTTACTAATTAACTTTAATGAATTCAAATCCTTTGCCACTCGAGATAATGAATATGTTAATTCGAATAATTATCTTTTTAAGGATAATATCTAAATTTGAAGTACGAAAGTTTGTGCCTCGTTAAAGTGTACTGTGTGCAATGTCACTGCAATATTATACAATCTGGTGTCTTGATCTCAAAGCGTTACAGTTTTAAAACTGTTTACCACGGCCTTTCTTGCTTCTAAGACAAAGAAAAATTAAAGAAAGTTATAAAAAAATTCAGTTTTTTAAACTTTCTGCGGTTTTCACTTAATTATAGTTTAAATTTAATTGAAATGTAATCATTCGAGAGAAAATTTTATATTATTATTAACTTTTGTACAAATATAATATAATTTTAGAAACAAGAGTCTAAACACCACTTTAACTAATTACACTATATTACATCCAAAAGTTTAAATACAAAAGCGCCCACTCAAACCCAGCAGCCCCGCGATCCCACTTTAATTCTCCACCTCCCGAGAAAAAAGAAAACCTTTCGCTTGAGCCCAAACACAAAACCCACCTGTGCCAGCCGCCGCGCCACCTTTCCCCTGTACGCGAATCCGAGCGTGTATACACATCCCGTAATTGCCGCGCGTCCTTGACGCCTCGCGATCGTGCAGCTCGTTTTCCCTGCGCTCCGCGGAAAAATAAAAAAGCCGCCTTTCACCCTCCGCGGAGATGGTCAGCGTCCCCTCTGCATTGTTCTTTTTTTCCGATTCGAGGCTGGATCATATCGGCGATATACGTCGTCGCGGCCTTTCGAAATTCAGTCGCGGGGAAGAGCAGTGTGCATCTGGATGAATTATTCATCCGCGCACCGCTGCAGATGATTGAGACGCGAGAGGGATCGTGTCAATTCGCTCTTTATTTTTTTTTATCGCCGAGGAGAGGCGACGGAGAACAATGGAGGCTTGTATATATACTTCGACTCGTTTGTGAAATGCGCAACTAGGGAGATTTTCTGGGATTTTTAGTTCGCCGACGCTTTTGAGTAATAAACGGGTTTCCTAGTTCTGAGGTGGATCTTATGGAGTTTTGTGAGATTGTTTTGAGAGGTTGGGCATTGGAATTGATTTTCATTAATTATTGGTATACGAGTTCTCCAATAAAATATATTCAAATTAAAGACCAATAATGTTATTGAATTATAATGAAATTAATGTAATAAAATATTTCATTAATTCAGTTTGTATTCAACTTGATAATATAGATAATTTTTTCCTCAGCATAATAAGGGTGTAGAGAATAAGTTTAACAATGTATTTCTAATACTTAAACGAACCAATTTCATTTGTACAAAATTTCATTTATTTTAGAAGAATTACATCCTTCGTTTTTTTCCTTTCGCAATTCGCATTTATCAGGGTGCAACAATCTTTCGACCGAGAGCGACCAACAAGGAGTGAAAACACTTGTAAATCATCGAAGCAGGTAACGAGCCAAGCTCTCATCTCTGAAACATGAGGACGCGAGGCGTCTGCGTCTGCGATCGACAGACAAAACAAGTGCGCAAACAACCGGCGTCAACCGCCTTTAGCTTTAATAAAAGTAAATAAACTACATTAATGTGATAATATTGATTGTTTGCGAATAAACTTTTTATCTGTCGAATTTTATAAACTGTTTATTTTCTCTTATTAAAAGCTTCAACGTTTCATACATTTTATATAATATATATCCATCAGTGCACAAGTACGTAATACGACGTCTCGTCGATAAACGATCGTAGCTAATTTTCGAATTTACAAAAATCATAATTACCCATTATCCAACCCCAGAATTCGCTCGGCCCGCAGCCTTTTTCCTCCACTTATCTCAATTTCCTAATCGCCGCGATGCAGTTCGATTCCATTAAATCCCGCGCGGCGCAAAAGAAGCGGCCCCGCTCGTCGAACCTCCATTTTTACAACAGGAAGAACTTGAACTTAAACAGCGTGCTTTTGCGTCACGCGCGCGCAAAAACAATCAAACGGTTCTCCTGTCTATATATATATATATATAGGTGCGCGCGTAATTCGGCGAAATGATCGCGGGCTTAGAAAGTCGACAGAAGCGACGGACTGCCGGGGATAAAAACTGGGGATACGCTCTCGATTTACGAGAGGCCTGCCTTTTAAATTTTATGCGCCCATCAAAAGTTCTTTGCGTGCACGGCGATCGAGCGACCGCTGAAAGAACATTGAGGAGGAAACGCCGCGCGGCCGAGACGCGCATTTGCGAGTGTAGTACAAAAAATCGGGAAATGTATGTATATATGTATGTAAGCGCGGCTTATAATTGCTTTCATTGATTGTCGGGATTAAAGGATTCGTTATTATATCGGTGTCAAGTAATGCACCTTGTAATTTTAATATTTTGTTTATTAATTGTTGCAGCCGTTTTGCTAAACTATAATATTAGAATAGTATAGATATGTAGTTGAATATTTGGTACCATGTTGAGCTTTTCAAATTAGCAATTCAAAGTAAGCCAACGGAGTTTTAGTGTGTATTGTGGCGTGAAATTCTGACCATCTGTTTAAAGCAACCACATGCTTCTAACCGTCGAGTTCCATGCACGAGGAATCGTTAACGCATATTCCTCGACACTTGGAATATAAACAGAGAAATAAAAGCAAATAGATGAATAAAAAAAAGACAGCAATTTTTTTACAAACTCTCCTCTCGAATTTCTTCGAAATCTTCTCAAAATCCTCAGTTAAAAAGTGCAGCGCAAAGGCCTTTAGCCTCTGTGCGCAATGATAAAAACTCCGCGCGGAAAGGAAGAGTTTTCCTCGCGAAAGGAAGCGGGAAATGCGAGAGAGAGAGAGAGAGAGAGAGAGAGAGCGTTTAAAACGCGGCCGATCCTATCTGTGTACGACTCTCATGAAGATAAACATGCGCCGAGGAGAGGGTATATATAGGTGTACGTGCGCGTACGCCTCGTGGGAAAGACTTGTGCAATTAATCTGGTAACCGGTAACGTTTGTGTGCATTACGCGCTCCTCTTGAATGCAAACGACGCTCGAAGTGGCAGCGGCGAGGAGGAACCCACCGCGCCGAATAAAGTTCTTCGTCCGAACTGGCGAGAAAAGACGCTTTTGTAAATCGGGAAATCCGATAAGTGTTAGTGGCTTTCTTATCGTAACGTTTTGGGAGTTCAATGGTAGAACAACGTAAGAGTTACTTTTACGAGCGAAAATGGAGTTGAAAGTCAAATAAAGTTCGCAGAAATGCTGGCTTTTTCTTCAAACGCAATCCCTGTTTGCAAATGTGCACATTTTTAAGGAAGTCGTGATGGAGCAAAAGGTCAAAGGGAATGAATTTATACATTTTTTCTTTCAGATTTTTATATTGTTAATTTAATTTGTTTCTAATCAAATTCTTTCAGAATTCTTACAAGTCTAAAAGACAAATATTGTCTATTTACTTATGTAATATCTAAACTTTAATATTATTTATTTGTACCTTACTTAATATATATTTATAATAAGTCATCTGAAAAATTAAAAATGAGTGATTGTATATAAATTATGAGTTGTAAACGACATTTAGTATGAAGTAGAAATTGAATGGCAGATATCAGCTGGTATACTACTTAATAGTAATTGATATACTGTATGTAAATAATCGTCTCTATTTTAAATATTGCTGGTTTAATGGCATCAACGTAGACTGTATACTTTAATAGAATAATATTGAAAACTTAGTTTATAGTACATTATAAATACGAAAAAATTACTTGTGCTTTTAGTTATTATTCTTTACAATACGTACGTAGGTATTATAAAAATTCTGCCATTTTAAAATTTACAGCTTTTACGTTAAATTTTATTTGACATTTTTATTTATAATTTAAAATTTTCCCGCGTATATTTGGTTTCGTTTTCGTTTCAGTTTCGGTTTCGGATTTTCGGAATGGTGGGGGCGTTTATCCCTCCGTTATTCGTATGCACTATAGTATGCTCTCCACACTGACCACACTCACACCACAAACCCATAGACGTGTCGGCGTCAGTGTCTTATTCTCGGCGAGTCTGAGTAATGTTCCTCCACCAGTCTTGACAAGCTGCGTGAATTGTCATCATGATTAGATTCCGGTAGAAGGTCCGATCTTAGTAGTCTCCAGTATTATACGTTTTATTTTCAGTTGTAAACTCAAGGTAAGTCGGCCTTAATAAATTACATAATACTTTCTTGCTGAGCTTTCTAATAAATTATAACCAAAATCACCTCCCCCATTCTCATTTTCTCATAAACCGGGCGGCAAAACTAAAATTAACCTACGACTGGCCTTCGTGTAAACATAAATATGCAACCGTTCGCGTACGAATTGCGTGCTTAAAATCTAAATTAGAGAGAAAAGTTTCGATTTTGCAATTGATTGTGTAATGGATATTGCAGAGGGATGACCACCCACATTTTCGGGCTCGGAGTGGGTCTATTTGTCATACTAACACTCTGGATATCGGCTGCGTTAATATTCCTGATTTCTCTGCGAGTCGACAGACGCCTTGGGGCTGCAGCTGTGATTGTTTCTGCTATCATAACTGTTATTCTGGTTAGTGTTCCTAGAGCTCCTCAGCATCCTGTCGTGCAAGAGAACAAGGTACGCTTGCTTCAATAACGTACATTTGCTTTTGATAATCTTGTCAGTGCCCACAACTTAATCTATACTCACAACTTAATCAAGGGAGATTACTGTAAACTAATAGTAATAAATGTATTTTCAAAATAGAACTCATTTCATGCATTTCATATCGTGCTTGTTTCTCGTATCTATTTGAGCTCAACTTGACTCATGTGTATACGACTCATAAATATTTTTATGCTGCATTATTCCTATTTTGCAATATTTAAAGAAGGTGCTATGAAGATCACTAATAATGTAGATGTTTTCATAATGTAATTAACAAATAACACATATATTTTAATTTTTTTAAATTTAATCTTAAATTATTGTAATATTAAAAATATTAAAAAATGTATTCAAGTGACTAATCTAAATACATAACATAATGCTTGCTATTTTTTTCTTTCTAGCCTTACGACCATTTCTTCATCTGGCGCATGATACTTCTTATTCTGCTGGCTGCTTCCTCTGTGCTTGGTTTTGTAGGTTACTGTAAATTTAATCTTTTGGACGTTGCCAGGCCTCGAAGAATCAGAAACTGGATTCATCACATTAATGATGGTTCTGATTAACTTTTAAAGAATTGGAATTTTATATCAGCGTATATGCCTTATAGAATTTAAGAATTTAAATACAACAGTGAGAATATTTAGATATTAACAATGCTGTCCTCTATGCGACACTTATTACGGAAGTCCACCCGTGGAATTTCAATGTTGAGTTGTAGGCACAAAAAGTTTCAAATAACTGACAACACAGAATTCATTGATAAGGTCATGAATAGTTCAGTTCCAGTTATAGTGAATTTTCACGCTGAATGGTGTGATCCATGCAAGATTCTCACTCCTAAGTTAGAGGAAGTGATTGGGCCGATGCAGGACCTTAATCTTGCCATAGTAAATGTTGAAGATAATCCTGAGTTAGTGCATACATTTGAAGTGAAAGCAGTACCTGCTGTCATTGCTGTATCTAATGGCTTAGTAGTAGATAAATTTATTGGTCTGGTTGATGCAGACATGATAGACAACTTGATAAAAAAATTGACAAGTATCACTCATCGTGACAAGGAAGATAATAAAACTTAAGGATTTATGCAAAAATAAGTCATGGGCAATCAATATAAGTTTGTAAATTTAGATTTTAATACGTAAGAACATATTAATATGTTTATATTTGATTTCTCAAAATCATTTTAATGAAATCTGAAGATATTTATCAAGATTTTAATCTTTTTATATCTGAAAATTGCTGTCATCTACGTGCGTGTATTGTTAGTGTGTATTTTAAAAAAAAACTTTTATGTTAAATAATTTTGCCATTTTTCTTGCATAATCATGACTTGAAAAAGTTGTTAATAACTTAACACATTTTGACAGAGGTGATTTTGATAAAAAAACTGCAAAATATAGTAATTTATTTTATTGTTGCAACGTTTTTCTATATATAAATATTTAACTGTAAACTTATTTAGACTGCATACCTACTCAAAATAAGTGCAGTAGACAATGCTCAAATGCCTTTAATATCTTTAAAATGAAGACTAAGAATGATACACTGAGACAAATGTATGAGGATGTAAAAAAAAAAAAATAATAAAATAGACATTTTTGTAAAAAAGTAACGTTTCTTTATTTATCATCAATATTTTTCATAATAGTAACTTTTATAGTTAACCCTTTGATAGATTTCTCTGGATAATATACTATCGCACTATTTGCAATGATATATAACGTATGTAATTACAAAATTGATTATTTAGTTTAAGTAATTATTTTATACAAGATACAATGATTACACGCCGGCACCACACGTGACTAAAACAAAGGACACCCTTTTCTCATTCGTGATTGATTCTTATCCTCCTGCTGTTTTTTCTTAACGCCTTAACCAACATCAGAACCTTTGCGTTATCAATTAAAAATTGTTTTTTTAAATTTATTAAAATTCTTAAAAGAAACTATAATTAAAAAAGTTTTTATAAAAAAAGCTTCAAATAAAACTAAACGTATATTTTATGAAATATTGATGTTTAAATTCATTAAAACCTGAAGCCACTATTTATTAATCCAAAAGTTCTGATGTATCTTATGAACAATTCACAGCACTAAATGAGAAAAGACTAGTTTTGAACCACGAAGCTGCACAGTTCCAAAAAAAGTTTTAACCAGATATTTTATCTATCCAGCTCCGCAATCCTTTAAAATCAAGTCTTACTTCATACAATTTATATATAATCTCTCTTAGCCGAGATTTCGTAAGAACTTGAACTTAACATTAAAGCTCGGCTTGTCAATCATACAATAGTAATTACGAACGACAAAATTTTTTTCTTTTATAGTGAATAGTGATGGAACGTACACAAGTAGTACCGTTTCAATCGTTGGCACAAAAACATCAGCAGGTCGTTTTTTTCATTCTTCAATTCGAGAAAGAATTCGATTAACTACTGCGTATATGCATATACATGTATGCTTTGATTCGAATGAAATGTTTAAAATTGTTTCGATTTTTCTGTAAGAACAATCTACGAAATCTTTTGAATGAGAATTTTACTCTTCCTTGTTAATTTAAAAAATTATCAATTTTCTCAAAGTTTAATTTTAAAACTGCTATAAAAATGAATGATTTTTTTTACTATTTATATGAATTATTATAATAACTTGTGCTAATTTAAATTGTCGCTTGAAAGGAAACACGATTCTTTTCGAATACATTTAATATATTTAATAAAATTAAAATTCAATAATTCAATAATTTTTAAATTTAATAATTCAAAGCTTCATAAAAAATTGGTTTTGATACTTTCTTAAATTTTAACACGTTGATCTTTTAAATACTATGTAAAATGAAAATTAAATATTTTTTTAGCAGAGATCACTCTTAAATGTCCAGAAGTTAAGTACAAAAATTGAAGAATTAAAAAATAATTGGAAAAATTTGTCATATACAGTGTATATAAATATGCATAGCTGTTGAACCTAGATATAATTATAAATAATTATATAAGATTATCATAGATTCTTCTTCAATTTAAAAAAAGATTTCATTGCTTAGAACTGTACACAATAAAACAAAAAATTTACAAGTCACTTATGCATAATTTCCTTCGAATCAACTTTTAATAAATTCTCAAAAAATTATATATATATATATATAATTATATATGATTGCGTACATATATACTTATATATTACAACGACAAATTTCATATATAATTGTACACGATATAAATTATAGTTTCAATTGTAAATAATTACTTTACAGGTCATTTTTAAAATTTTTTCATATCCTACTCAAACATAAAGTGCGATAATTTAATTTTGACGAATCGTTACTAACTTGCGCATAAAAAAAAGCCAAGCAAATCAATTAGAGACAACGGGATTATTATTATTAGGCTTTCTTAGTCAAGATGCGACAAGTTTATTAATTTTTGACAAATATTTTTATTTGTTCTCCCAGCAAGTCAGACTTTACTGTTCTCTTGGCAGCGAGCAGTACAAGTACGTGTGTCAGCAGTTAAAAGACTAGCTAGTATATATATATAATATTAATATATATTTTTATTTTATCAGTCAGGTGTCATTTTTGTACACCGTCATATAAGGCCATGTTGTGACTTACCGCTGGCTGTGTTGCAATTTTTATACGCTTACAAAGTTACTGCCCTCGTTAATCGAACGAATTATACTTTTTGTTTGGATTTTTTTTAGTATTCTTCGGTAGAAAGATTTTAGTTTCTTTGTCATAAAAAGCGACTGTTTGTATCGATATTTAAAATTGTATTCAGTACAACCTGTCCTGACTTTGTCTGCTTTTGTTCATTTTATTTACATAAATTCACTGTTTTTATTTGTTGCCTTCCTCTGCTGTACAAATTAACAAAAGCAAATGCTCAGCAAAATCAATTTTTGCCTTGATTAAAAGCGCACTATAGTGAAATTGATGATGTATCAGATATATGTAATTTTCGTTACTTTTAAGACGTTAATATATACATTTGTATTATTTAATTTTAGACATACTTCTTAATAAAGTCATAACTCACAATGTAGTAAAATGAAATTACAAAAAATTTAGTGTATGTATATTCCGTTCACATATCAATGCAAAAAGCCATAAGGTAATTTAAACAAAATATGACATGGAAACAAAGTAACGAATATGCCCATTCCCAATAAGAATGCTTCTTCAAAAAATGCAAAAATAACATTTAATTTTTTTAATAATTATTTCTAATGGGTAGATAAAAGTTTGTAAGTTCTGTGTGTGCGTCGGAGGAGCTAAAAGTATTCAATCTATGCTCCTTAAAAAAATAGCAGATTTAAGTATCGATATTTGAATCATATGTATTAGCTTTTCTAGCTTTTGTATAACCAATTCCACTTTAGACGCACAAAGGAATTTTCAATTAAAAAGCACCGATATGTTTTGCTGCATTTTCATTCTATTTTACAGCTTTCTCGAACAGCGTCTTAACTTTTATAGATTTTTATATTGTAAATATAATTCTTATCTACAGATAGCATTATTAAGTCGTTTAAAAAAAGTAACAAAAGTATAGAAAATCGCGAATATATCAATATGTACAGTTTTTCACTGATGCCATTCGTTGCTATAATGCTGATTCTTGGAAAGAATATAAGCAACCAATGCCCGTGGAAATAAACGTTTGTTTAACTTTTTTTTATCGAATCCACGATGGACATTACTTATAGGAATTATTTATATTACATTATACGAATATGATACAATGTTTTGGTGCTAGCAATGTCGATCGTGGTTAGAAAAATTTGTATGTAAAGCAGAACGCTTATTGATTATTATGAATACTACAGAACTATATTTTACATATGCAATGCCATTTCCGTTTTGATTCACTGGAAATGACTTCGATTAAACTTTCTTTGTTACATGCGGTATTATTAGTCTGGTGAAAAAGTATCTTGGGAACTTTTCTCGCAAATGCATGTGTATTTACATATTACAAAAAGTGATATTACTACATTCATTAACAATTCAATGAGATCAATTTTTAAATTATTACGTGTTTATATTAATAGTTCGACAAAAAATCTTACTGAATCACGTTTCAATTAAACATTATTTACATAATTTCATAAAAATACTTTGTAGTATACCGATTAAGCGAGACTTTTTCATCAGACTTCATAATATATATGTAAGAAAAAGAATAAAGTTCTAAACAGTCGATAATTATTATCGAATAACTTACAAAGTAAAACCAAGGAGTAAATTCGCCTCTCCAACATTAGTAACAATGTATAGAAATGCCTAATTACTATATTGAAATTGTGCATGAGATAAAATTTTAAATTCTTCGTGTCGTATTTTACTTGTACAGTAAAATATTTTTAAAAGGGTTCCTTTATATATTGTCTTTCTTTCGAAAATGAAGAAGTTACATGTTAAAAAATCGAATCTACTCCTGGTAACTTTCATCACATTACGCATCACACTAGACACAAATGCATACCTCCACGGACGTGAACGCAAACACGCAAATTTTAACTAGCTATTTACACTAGACCTCTGCACCAAGGTCACGCACACCTTGCTCGGCTATGGGCACATACTTGTCGTCAATCTTCACCAGCAGTATAACCTTGTCGACGTGCGAGCGTCGATTTGGATCGCGATGATTCGGCAGCCAGCGATGGACGACGCAACCCTCCATGCCTCGCTCGGGCACCCAATGTTGCCAGCTCGAACGACCACCCATTTGGCGCATCTTCTCATCCGGCCAGATCACATCGATGCGACGTCCGAGATTGATCGCATCATACACATGATTTGGATCCATTATCTACGAAGAAAATAAATAAATATATGTATTGTTCAAAATTTGTCATGAAATTTTGTAATAAATAACTATAAACATGTTTACTTTAAATAATGCAATGATTGTTAACAACGGACACGCCGACAATAAGTCATTGAATAGATTTACTGTTAAATATTTACCCGCACTCTCTGAAGGACTTCTTCTTTGTCAAGTTTTGTGCTAAAGCTTGTCTCGCTCTTTGATTCAGACTTGATATCGGTGCTACTTAGAAGTCCCGCGAGACTGGCTAACGTAGAGCTTGTTGGTTTTCCCATTGAGGCGAGCGAGCCTCTGCAATTGCCTCCGACTGAGCTGGTATTTGCTCGACCCAACGAACCACGACCTGTTGAGTGTGAACCACTTATTTGACCTGATTCCATCGATTGTGATCCAGATGTATTGTGTCCTGATTGACTGTATCCTGTGATCAATATTTAAATGTATAAGATTTTGTAATAAGGTTTTTATTAGGTTTCTAATAAGAATGTACAATTTCTTTCTGAAAATTAAAGTCTTTTTAAAATTACTTAACAGTAATGTAAATGCAATAATATTTTAAATAAGTAATCAAACGTATCATAATTTACAGGCAATCATCATTTTTGAAAACAGTATTTCAATAATACTTTTACAGAGTTACATTTACCTGTATGTATATTATAAGTTGTCATGGCATACACTCCATCATTACCAAATCCACCATCATCGTGCGACCCTGTTCCTCCTGAAGAGCAGCCTTGTCCACACCTTCTTCTTACCCTGCGTAAATTAAAATCAAAGCTGTTTTTACATTTATTAACATGTCTGAAAAAAAAGATAATCTAAAAAAAAATGTAAAATAGATTATATAAAAAAAAAATAAATAAATAAACAAAAGTACATTAGAAAAACGAAATTTTATAAAAAGTCTAGGAATAAAAAATAAAAATAAAAGATAATGAAATAGAAAATAAGCAGAAATTATACCTTCGCCAGAGTTTGAGAACATTATTTTTTATGGCAGTAAGACTTAACGGTCCACCAATTACAGAACACAGCTGTTCGTTAGTTTCTGCATAACTTGTTGTTAAAGGTGATACATATATCGGGTATCCAATAGGTTGATCACATGAGCTGTTAATGATGTTTCGCAAGGCTTGCTTAGCATTTTGAATCGAACCTCTTTCTGGATTGCGGTTACGTAAATATACCTAAAAAGAAGTTGTAAATGTCATATTAATTCATTTAAATTTTTTTTTATTTAAAATAGTTTACTATTTTAAAGAATTTGAAAAGATTTTACAGCATCTTACCAATTCTTGCTGTTGTCCAGCCCAGAGACCTCGGACACATTCTCTATTCATTTTTATTAAACGAAAACTGAGAAACCGCTTATTTAGCATTATCACTTTATATTCGTCAATGCCATCATCTAGAACATGCCTAAAATTTTTGATCATTTGATTAAATTTTTCTGTAAATTACCATCTGATAAGAGTATATAATTATAGTGTAAAATACTTTTTTAATAAAGTAATACCTTAGAGCTAAGAGACTTGGAGCACCACTGAGAATCGCATTTCTCCAGAGAGGATCGGCTTCATGACTGATTACAAGATTGACATCATGATTGTCGATAGCATCATATAAGGCAGATGCCTCTTCATATGTATCTGGACTCATAAAATGATCTTGATGAAGTTTTAAAGCCATTCGCACACCCTTTGCAACAACACTGCGTAACAAATCGACATCACGAAGAACCCACTCATCACGGATAGATGTTATGCGAAAATCACCTAATATGATTAAAAAATACAAACATATTAGTTGCTATCATTTACATTAAATACTGATAAGTATTATTAATAAATATTTCAAATATACCTTTAAAAAGAGCATGTAATCCAAAGAGAAAAAATTCAACGCTAGATACTGTATTATGAGAAGCAGCTCCAAGGACACGTCTTCCCAATAAACTAAGAGCTAAACAAAGAGATACAAGGCACGAGTCTCGAGATTTTTCCATCGTCTGTAAGGAAAATTTAATTTATAATATTATGCAATATTTCGAGAACTTTTTTGCGAGTACAGAATAAATAGTGTAAAAAACAATTACCTTGTCTTGTTTAGAAGCACAAAACTGTATCCAGTCTAAATAAATGTTACAAAAGCTACTTCTGGTAATACCGCTTGACCGAAAATCAAAATCTTCATCTATATTCATGTTAAATACTGGATCCAGTTCAACGAAGTTTTTCTCCAAAGTTTGCTTTAACGCTTCTACAATCTCCTGATTTTCTAGCCACTGTTTTAGTTTTGGCGATCTCACAGCATAAAATATAATGCTTTTAACGTAATACGTGACTAAAACCTTCCTAAAGTCGAAAACCTGTAGCATTGAGCCTGCCGAGTTATCCGATATAGAATAGCCTTCCAAAACGTACTTGGCACTAGCAACTTCCCAAGCTAACCACCGTTGACTACAAAGATAAAATTAATTTTAATTTTTTTATTTTAAATTAATAAATTAAATTAAATATGTTCAAAATAAAATCAGTTCACCTAAAAGCTGCATTAACGCTAAGTACGTGAGAGAAGTGTCCCATTTCACAGCAGCAACAATGGTCATTGTCTTCGATACCTTCAGAAATCGCCTCGACTTCTCTCTGTTGACAATAAGTGCCTCGAAATTCTAATCCCCTCAGCTGAAATGTAACTAAACCATTGCCCAACTGCACAACGTGAACGAGACAGTTTAGATAGTCTGATGCGAGTAAGAAGCAATCGCCTTGTTCAACATTGCCCCAACGACCCAAGGCCAGGTCACCATAAAGACTGTGTTGAAGTGAACGAGTTAGTTGTTCGTAAAAGATGGAATTCAAATTATTGTCGTCGGCACCCAAGTTACGTTCCAGGTGCTGGGACATTCGCGTATTGGAATGATCCACTCTGTAAAGATTTCCATTTGATCAATGGTAATTTTTATTTTGCATTAGTTGATTATTTCTGCTTGTTACTTACCTTCTTGTCTTGTAATCTCTCTCCCAAAATTTAACGGGTCTGACGTAGGAGCTGATGAAAATAGCGCTTCCTAATAATGGGTTCAGAGGTGTGCTAAGTATGGCAGAAATACCAGCTTGTAAGAACAGCATCGCAGAGTGAGGTACCGAGAATGGTTGAGCAAAAGCATGGAAAGCACTACCCCACGTAATCTGCCATGGAGCAATGTAGGTGACGATAAATCGTATTTTAAGCAGGAGCTCGTAGACTTTAGCGAAGACAATGGCTGTGACGAAGTAGTCAAGAAGGAAAGTTTCGCTGTACTCACGGAAGTCCATGCGAAACAAAAGGACGGCGAAGATAAGGACGAGGTAACGTGTCGTTGGATCAGAATAAGCTGAACGGAGAGATTTGAGACCGCAGATAACGATTATGAGAGCTCCTACACTTGGGCCAAATTTCGTACAGATTTTGCCCGAAGATTCGGTGAGAGCGCCCAAAAATAAAACTGGGTACAGTATGTTGCGTTCAAAAAAGCACAGGTAGACGTAGATTTTTTCAAACCACATTATTTTTACAGGTTCTCGAACTATTTTGTTTGAAAAAAAAAATCATTATTGTAAACCTTATATTACTATTTAAACAGTTCGTATTTCAAGATTAGGGCTTACCTTCAAATTGTGAATGCTCAAAACTTCGTAAAACAGGTCTTGCTAAACATAACCAGGGTAGTTGCTTTCTCAATTGCGGTATGATGTAATGCAAAATTAATCCCAGTATAGCTGCGAAAGTCCAAAGCACAGGATTGATTTCAGGCTGAAGGGCCGTAAAAACCGTGGACGAATGTATAGCGAAAGATAAAATGCCAATGACGGAACAAGCAATTATGTCATTCTTCAGTCTCGCCTTAACGGTAGATCTGAGTTTTTGTGGTAGAGGATCAAAGAGCTCTGAATCAGAAACTTGTTCGCCGACTGTGATATTCATATCTTTTTTCTTTGACGTAGACTTCGATTTCAGAGGTTTTGAACTTGAATTCGTACTCGAGTTACTAGCCGCAGGAGCAGACGTTTCGCGTCTTGAAGCATTTTCTATTACTTGAGCCTGCTTCTCTTCTAAATAGACTTCTGGTGGCCACAAATTTGTTTTTACAATATCCCAGATTACGCTTGGATCTGACGAAGACCTAATAAATAAATCAGAATAATTTTGTGTTTAAAAATTAAAAATTCGATTTAAATTTATTGTAACAATGCAATTTAAATTGTCAATTTATAACGAAATTGCTTTCAATAATAGTTTTATTAGAATGTTATAATCATTAAAAAAAAAAAAAAAAAAAAAAAAAAAATGAGGTAGCTATTCAGTTTTTAACTATTTTTTAAATAAACTTGTAATAAAATATACCTGCTAAGATGATAGGATACAGCGACAAGCAGTCCAGCAAAAATGGAAAATAGAATATGTTGGGATGATTTTGGTTCCATTAGTGCCCCGTAAGCGAACCCGTACAACGTTAATACCGTAATCACACTCCGACAGAGACAATAAATAGATGAGACTAGACTGGTGGTGGCATTTCCGCCGAACAAGTGTATATCAATATGTTCACACAGATACATAAGAAAAGTATTGATCTGGGGAAACAGGCCCAACGAAAAGACAAGTGGGAAACATAGCACAAAAACCAGCAGGACGTTGCGCGCCTGTAACATGACATTGTAGTCCACAATCTGCATACCATACACCCGAAAATCCGAGCTCTGAAAATCCGATTCCTGCAAACTCTTCAACGAAGACTCGAGAATTAGGATTATACTTGTACAGAGAATAAAATATATAGGCCTGTAAAATAAGAAGTATTCAAGAATATATTCAATATGAATAGAGAAATTAATTTTTACGTTTTTATTAAAATAAGTACCTGGAAAAAACGACAATGCGATTGAATCCATGGGTGGGTGAAGCAGCATCGGGCTGTACGGACTTAAGTAAGGTGTATTGGCAGCCTGCGGTAACAAAACAGAACAGAAACGCAAAAATATCTCTGTAGAAGCCCTGTTGTAAAATAAGTAATCCAAGTCCAGCAACTAATACAGCAAGCAGTGTCGACACTATCGCTTCCAAAATCGTGATATTCTGATCAAGAAGAGCCATTAAAGCTAGCCGATCAAATCGCACCTTTACATGAGGTAGTTTGCCTATTTTCCATTTGTAATAATGACGTGTAGGCTTTGCTTTCAGTTGATTAAGCTCGTCGAAGCCAATAAACTCATTGATAAAACGATTCCAAGAGAGCTTTGTGTCTTGCGGCATTGGTACATCGATTGCTTGTAACTAAAATAAAAAAAAAACATTAATATTAAAAAAAGTTTCGAAAAGTTAACTTCAAAAGTTTAAATAACCCACAGAATCTTACCTGATTACCGGAAGGATCTGCTTGCCTTACGTTAGATGAGTCGAGGTTCTCGAGTAAACTTTGCAGACCGTCAGCGAACGAGTCGGCAAGGAGTTGTCGGTAGGGCAGTCGTTGAGCAGGATTGTCTGAAGCGGTGCCTGAGGCAGTGGATACGACAATGGCTTGGCCTGAGCCACTTATATTGGACGAGTTTATACCTATCGGCAGCAGAGACTTTGTTGGACCGCCGTTACTGCTGTTTCCGCCACCAATACTGCTATTGGGATTGCCATTGTTTACTGGTGAGGAGAGAACTGGCGGACTGAGTACTGGCGGTGTGTCAATTATTACTGTGAGACCTGTACAGTGTCAGAATTTCTTTGAATCTCAATAACGTACTAATAACATTTTTTAATCCGTTGTAAAAATCCTTTGTTTTTTAAACAGTAAACTTTTATTTAGTATTTTCTAGTTTTTGAATTTACAAAAACAATAACAAACTATAACAATAAAAATGAACTAATTGCTAATTGCTAACTGCTGTTAAAATAATATAACAGAGAAATTTTCATACCATATAGATGGATACTAATTTAAAAAATAGCTTTCGTTGTTTATTAAAACAAATAATTAATCAGGAAAAATAAAAGTATACATAGTTAATACCATTACCGGCAGAGTTGAGCGACAAACTACTATAGCTGTTACTGGAAAGACTAGGCAGCTCTGCCCCATCTGGCATTTCCGACAAATCATAATTTCCAGCGCCGTATGTCTGAAACGTTTGTAAAAGACGTTCTTGCTGTCGCAACATGATTTTACGTAGCCTTTCGTAGTGCTCAGGTGGTAAAACTCGTGTAGCACCCGACGATGAACCTGGAATTGGTTGCTGAGCCGAGAAAGTATTGGATAGCCACCGACCATTAGTATGGTAATGCACAAATTCCTCTGGCATTGGCATGTCACTAGCTGCGATGTCGTAACACAATAATCTTTTCATCGTTAACATCTGATCCTAAAATTTATTTCGATGCATTAATACATTTTTTTTAAACTATCGACAAATTTAAATTATTTTTTATTGTATTTATGCAAGAGTACTCACGTTGTAAGACTGATCTGGTGAATTGATGACAGGTGGCCTGTGTTTTGTACAGTACTTTCTGTACATTGCATTCTCTCTAGCTTCTGTACAAGAGTCAAGCCTACATTTACGTAAGGGTTTAGCCGTAGCCGCTCCAGCTATCGATTGTCCTGAAGTTGATGGTCCAGGTAAGTCTAGACTAGGCCTGCTCGGCTGGTTCAATAATGCTGCCAGCAACGGAGGTGCTGAATTCGCACCTAACAAGGTACTTAATTCGTTGCTGGAACTCGCAGCGAGTGCAGCTGTCGCTGTTGATTGGCCCATCCTCGAGTTCACGCTAGTATTGCTTCGGCTGCACACGTCTCCACTAGAAGGCATATCAGACCTTTCAGAAAATAAGTAAATGAAAAAAATATACAAAAACAAATATTGGTTAAAAATCTTAGATAATGTAATATCAATTAGTAGGAAATTCATAGTAATATTCTTTTTTTTTTTTTTTTTTTTTTTTTACTTTTATCA